>JABWTJ010000638.1:0-65519 GCA_016801875.1 Solanum sitiens
TTCAAATTTTCCGCTAAAAATTAACCTATGTAAAGTAAGAATGACGTAAATAGGCTTGTCTGCGGCCTCTAAGAGGTTACCGACGCCGGTCTCGTCTGGGGTCTAGATTCCAGTGGTGACAAAGTTGGTATCAGAGCACTAGGTTAAGTTACGAAAAATAATAAGTTCACATCAACCACATTGAGTAGTTTCTAAGTCATGGTAGTGAAGTGCACCACTATCCTGAATTAGAGACTGCATGATGCGTAGGAAAGTTTCCCTTCTTCTGATCTTATCGTGCTTTTCCTAATGTCTGATTTTCTTGGTGTTATGAGCGTGTCTAACATCAACTCTTGAAGTTTCCGAAAGATCAATACTAGGAGAAAAGCAGGCGGAGATATTGGAGGAGGAGCTGCTGGGGTAATCCAAGTTTTCCCCCAGGATCCAGCTGCTGGAATAGAGATGCCTGTTAACCCAGATGGGTTGACAAATGATGAAGTAAGAACAATGTTGGTATAAATGGCCCAAGCTAGCACTTTACAAGCTCAGGCTATTGGGTTTGATTGATGTGAAGAAGTCTGAGTTGACATCCTACCAGCTAAAGGATGTAGTTCAATCCTGGTATAAGGTGTGACAGGATAGCAAGGCCTTAGGAGGAGGTCCTATTACTTGGAATCTTTTTAATATGGCTACTCTAGAGCAGTTCTTTCCCAGATAAATGAAGGAGACTAAGGTTGAGGAATTCATCAACCTTAAGCAGGGCTCGATATCAGTCAGGGATTACTCCCTGAAGTTCGTAAGACTTTACAGCCCTGGAGAGGCCACCTAATAGGAAGTGTGGCATAATGCATGGAGGATAATGTATGATGGACCCTAATGATGTTATAGTTGTGGCAAATCGGGTCACATTATGAAGGATTGTCTGAACGGGAGGAAATGTAAGAGCTGATAGAGTATACAAGGAGATGTCCACAGTGAAGGTATTATGAAGGAATCATCTTGTTGAGGGTGCTACGTGGGAGGACGAGGCCGACATGAGATCCCGCTACCCTCATCTATTCAGCCCTTGAGGTTAGACTTTCTACTCTTAAGTCTAAGGTTCCTTATCTCTCCATTTTTTGTTGCTATTTCTTGATTGTGTATAGTAACTATGTTATGATCTGACTGGCATTACGCTAGATAGTTAGTAGTGTCATTCGGGGACGAATGTTCGTAAGGGGGGGATAATGTAACAACCCTGAAAATGGATAAGATAAGAAATGCTTAGTGTGTCAAGAATGCCTATGATTAGACCAGGGTTCACACGGATTGATGCGCGTAGAACCAGACCTCGGAACCCTTTCTACAACCAAGCCAACTAACTTGGGGAGTTAATTGAGCTTGGAAAGGTTGGGACCAACCATGTAGGGCTCTCGAATACGAAGATATACTCGAATGAGTCTTTACCGGACTTAAAGAGAGGAAAGCTTAAGTTTTGAGGGTCTAGGGGTAAAATGGTCTTTTGCCAGGCTAAGGGTAATATCGTAATTACCCTAAATACATATGTAATTATTTAATTAATAAAGTGGAGGGGCAATTTGGGGAGAGAGAGCCGAAATTGAACTCTTGAAGTGAAGTCATGCTCCACCCGGGTTCGAACCTAGATGGAAGCAATGATTTAACTTGTTTTTATTTAAATGGATAAATTAATTTAATTAATTAATAAATATTAGCTGATTTAAGAAAAAGAAAAATCAGATTTTTTATTTAAAGGTTTAACAAAGAGTCCTAGTTTGACTAATTCCCAAACTAAAACTCCTAATTTTAAGCCACTCTATCTCACTATCTCTCTCTCTCACGTTTCACTATCTCTCTCACGTTTTGTCTCTGCCAAAACAAGTTCAAAAACAGAAAAATATTGAAGTTCTTCACACTTGAAGAACTCACACCAAAAATCTAAGAAAAACAACGTAAATCCATCACTTTAAGCAAAGGGGAGGAGTCTTCCGTCGATTGGTGTTGAAGTGTTGAACTTGGACTGATTTTGGAGAGGATTTTGGGCAGCAATTTCGTGGTTGAACAAGAAAAATAAAGGTATGGTTATTCTTACTCTTGGTCCCTTTCCCAAGAGACCCTTAGGATTCAGAATATTCAATCCGAAAACTAGGGTTGTTCCCCGTTGCATGTCCCTGTCATTAGCTCCCATCAAATCATAGGTTGGTATGTTTGCTGGTAGAAATTCGGTGTTGCAATGTGTTTTCGTGATGAATATGTTCATGAACATGTATTTGGAATCATATGAATGACAAGCCTTGTTGCCGAAAATATGTGTGTGTATGTGAAAAAGTTTACTGTAAACTTACTGTAAATGAGTTTTGATTTATAGCTTCAAGTTTGATATGGTTTTTGTTGTCATTTTAAGTGTATAAACTTATGTAAATGATGATGTTCAATTAAGTGTAATGTGGCTGAATTAAATGATAAATTCTTTGCCAAATATGTCCATGAAAACGCACCTAAAGTACTCACTAAACACTACTCCAAATGCATGAACTTTTAACGTTAAAGAGTGGAGAAAATAGGCTGCAAAAAGGGAATCAAAATTTCCAGCTTGTGATGTTGATTTCGGGCAGCTTCTGGAAATTTTGAAGGAGTTTTAAAAGTTATTAAAATAGGTGAGGTCAAGGGGAATCGAACCCAAGACCTCACATGACCTCAAGGTTGAGAATTTTAAAAAACAATGTGTTGGGGCTAAGGGGATTCGAACCCCTTAGCTGCTGCCCACGAAATGAATAAAAAAAAATGGGGATGGGAAGAATCGAACACATGACTTATGGGCAGCAAAGAAGAGGGAGAAATAAGGAAAAATAAAAGATGTGAGGCGTGGGAATCGAACCCACGACCTCAAGGCTGGAATAAAGGAGGCGAAAATAAGTTTAAAAAAATAGGTGAGGCCGTGGGGGTTCGATCCCACGACCTCACTGTCCATGCTCTAAACTTGGAGAAAAATATTAAAAATATATATATGGGGTTGTGGGGGTTCGAACCCACCACCTCACAGCCCCTTAGCGAAAATTAATTAAAAGTAAGGAGGCTGTGGGGGTTCGAACCCACAACCTCCCTACTTGGGCGAAATTAAGAGTAAAACAAAAGAGGCTGTGGGGGTTTGATCCCACAACCTCTTGGTTTAAGAAAAAATGGGAAAATATCATGTTAATGAAAAATGAAAATGGGGTTGTGGGGGCTCGAACCCACAACCCATCATCCAAATTCAAGAAAAGGTTAAGTAGAAAATTAATCCTTCAATGTTAATATTGTGATTTAACTTAGGGTTAAAATGTTATGAATATTAGAATAAAATCAATTAAAAATATAAATGATATCCAATTGATTCAAGACTTGGGTTTCCTTGCCCAAACTTCCGTTTGATACATAAGTCATACGTGAACAAATCATCCAAGAATAATGCCATCTACTTAGATCGAAATCAAGATCTTGGCGTATATACAAGATACATAAGTCTTGTACTATATAATCTTAGGAATGTATGAATCACTTAACGAATTATGAATGAAGTCTCATGGCTTGTGTGTATAGACTCATAAGTCTAACATACGTTCAAAAGTAAGTGAACCTAAGATCTATGAAATGAAATGATGAACCCTAGAAGGGTTAAGTATGAGTGTAAATACACTAAATGGCCAAGTGCATTGGCATATGATGAGATGAACAATGAAATGATGAAATGAACAATGAAATAATGAAACCCTAGAAGGGTTAAGTAAGGGTGTAAAGCACACCAAATGGCCAAGTGCATTGGCATATGATGAAATGAACATTCACGTAATACGAGGTGAATAACTATGAAAAGCAAAGATGCTAATGATGATGAATATGGTGACAACATGATAAGAGGCTAATGTAAATGATGAGAGTAATCTCAAATGAGCCTAAGTAAATGTTACCAATACGTACTCACCTATGAGAGTGTAAGATAATGAAGAGACTAGTCTCTATGAACACTCTAATGAGAGTATTGAGCTTAACACACTCAATACGAATGAGGAGATGAGAAATCATCTAATGCTACTATGATGTCCTCATCTAAAGCAGCTTCCATGACGTATGAGATGAATGTAATGGAACTTTATACGGAGCACCGATGACTAGCTAGGAGCGGTGATGCTTCGTTCGAGGAAGGGCGGAGGTTCAGTAATCTCTCATGAGGATGAAGACTGTCCGCTTGCCCGATATGGGCTCCTTATATCCTCCCTAGTCTTCGAACCTATACTGCCAATATAGGGATCTGGCGGGGTTAAATTCCTATGTACGCTAGCATGTTATTGGATCACTTTGGCCGGTGATTCCACCTCTTTTAGGTGTGGGGAAGACATTGGATTTCATGATGCTCACATGATCTATGTCGGTTAAAGTTAAAGTTCCCAATGAATGAATGAGGCCAGCCTCAAATGATGCACATAATGAAATGAATGAATACCAAAGGTGTTAGGATAGGATAATCAAAAGGTGAGTTAGATTCAAGTAATGACATTAGGTCATTCTTGGTCATTGCACAACGAACCTAATGAAAGTCTTAAACTACATCCTAGGTATAACCGGTGGTTACACTGGACTATGAACGAAATGAAATGAAGTACGTATGAATGAATGAAGCAGACTCTGTGTTTGCTAACGAAGACTCCCTAGTTGAGGTCCCATATGTTGAGCCCTCATTTCTGGGATGTCTTAATGTCAAGTCCATGATTCCAAGGTCTCATGGCATATGAATGAATGATATGAAAGAAGTTATGTGCTACATGCAAAATGTACTGTATGCTATATGATGTGTGCTATGTGTAAATGTTATGTACTGTGTGCAAATGTGAAAGGTATGATGATGTATGTTATTCTCATGGCATAACTTTCCTATTCCAAATCTGGAAAGCTTACTGACTTTCCTAATCCAAATTTGGAAAGATCATTTACTTTCCTAATCCAAATTAGGAAACTTTCCAAATCTCAATTTGGCAAGTCCACTGACTTGACTTCCAAAAATCATGTTGTTAGAAAAGAGCTATTCTTTCTCATGCATGTCCTTGGTGTGTGCTTGCATATACCCATACTTAGTACAAGTGTGTACTAACCCTATACAAACTCTACTATTTTTAGGTGCAGGCACAGGTGGACGATAGAGCTACAGGATCATCGCTGCAGTTATCCGGACGTCCAGTATTCATCCGCTTTTTGGTAGGTCCTCATGCTTTCGAGGATGATACTGTTTTATGTTCTAGCTTAGTTTAGGAGTTGAGCTAGTGGAGCATGTTCCACTAGCGTTTCTTTCTTATTTTAATCAGACTATGTATTGGTGCCATTTTGGCAATTATACAATTATGTTTATTGAACTATTCCTTTCATTTGATTATCTCTTAATGATTAGATGGTTGATGTTGAACAAATTACGAATGTGTTAGAAATGTTTAGTAAACAATGTTTCGAAACAAAAAGTTTCAAATTTTCCGCTAAAAATTAACCTATGTAAAGTAAGAATGACGTAAATAGGCTTGTCTGCGACCTCTGAGAGGTCAACGACGCCGGTCTCGTCTGAGGTCTAGATTCCAATCGTGACACCTAGGGAGGGGATACTTGTTCTTGATTGTGAATTTGATGAGTTGGCAATAATTAACACATTCACAAGGAACAATCTTTCTTCCTCACGAACAAGATCAGAGCACCCCATGGAGAAATGCTAGGCCTTATAAAGCCCTTGTCTAGCAAATCTTAAAGTTGTACCTTCAACTCCTTCAATTCGTCCGGAGCCATTCGATAAGGAGGAATCGAAATAGGGTTCGTTTCCGGTAGCAAATTGATACCAAAATCAATTTCCCGTTCGGGAGGAATACCGGGAAGGTCATTAGGGAAGACCTCCGGAAATTCACTCACTACGCGTACCGACTCGATTGGAGGAATTTCGGAGTCAAGATCTTGTACTCTCACTATATATTATATAGGCAGCCCTTAGAGATCATTTTTCAAGCCTTCAAACAAGATATGATACGACCTCTAGGAATAGAACTTCCCCCCTTCTACTCAACAACGGGTTCATTTGGAAAATTGAACCTCACTACCCTTGTCCTACAATCAATAGTGGCAAGACAAGAATGCAACCAATCCATACCCAATATAATATCAAAATCAAGCATATCTAGTTCAACTAGATCAACATTAGAAACTCTATTGGGCAACATGATAGGACAATTTCTATAAACCCTCTTTGCCACAACCCCCTAGCCCACCGGTGTAGACAATAAAAAAGGCTAACTCAAGACATCGGGTAAAATATCAAACTTTTTAGCTACAAGAGGAGTAACAAAACACAAAGTAGCACCCGGATCAAGTAAAGTATAAACATCAATAGCAAAGACTTGTAATATAACGGTCACCACATCGGGAGAGGTCTCTTGCTCACCCCTAGAACGAAGAGAATAAAAGTGGTTCTTCTTTCGAGCATCACTAGAACCACTTTCTTGAACACTCTTCTCTTCCACCTTCACGTTAGGACAATCTCGAATCTTGTGCCCAACTTTACCACAACTAAATCATTTATACATACCAATGAGACAAGTATCGAAATGCTTCTTTCCACACTCACCACAAGTAGGCTTATCAATAGGTGAGTTACCACTTTTCCCCTTTTGAGCTCTCGGATTTGACCCCTTATCATCACGAGTCTTTGGGAACTTGGATGGAACTTGATTAGAGAACCTCTTTTTGAACCTAGGATTGTCTTGAATCTTAAGCCTACTTTTGGAGGAATCCCTTTCAAAAGACCTTGTCTTCTTAGCATCACTTGCCTTTCTCCTAGCCCTATCTTCCTCAACTTTTCTAGCATGCACCATAAGCCGAGATATATTCATATTATAATGAAGCATGGCCGAATGATATTCATTTGTAGATCATCCGATACTCCCATCACAAATCAACTCATCTCATCCCTAGGATCCGAAACCAAGGAAGGAGCATATTTCGACAATTTAGTAAACTTCATAGAATACTCAAGAACACTCATCCCTCCTTGACGAAGGTTGATGAATTCCACCACTTTTTACTCCCTCATATCTCTAGGGAAGAATCGATCAAGAAATTCCTTTTTGAATATCTCCCATGTTATCGGTCCACCACGAAGAGGTCGATTATCCCTCCGTTGAACATACCAAGTTTGAGCCATATCTTTGAGTTGATGTGTGGCTAACTCGTCCTTCTCACTTGAACTCAACCCCATAGCAAAAAGAACCTTTTAGACATCATTGATGAACTCCTGGGGGTCCTCATAAACCGTAGAACCATAGAAGGTAGGCGCATTCATCCGAGTGAAGTTCCTCAAATGAGATGACATAGTAGAGACTTGCAAGTTGGCTCGAGGTGCAACCTCTCGGTTGGCTTGGGCTGTCATAGATTTAGCTTGGAGAGTGGCGGCTTGAACTTGAGAAGTAATGGCTTGAGCCATTTGAAGAAGGGCAGCCTTATCTCTCTATCCGTCAAGGGTGGAGGGTTGGCCGGAACTTGCTCAACATTAACCCCCTCTTCAAGTGGAGGATCTTCTTCAGCACGGGGAGGAGCAACCTCCTTCTCAAGGCTCCTAGCCGCATTTCTCCGAGTATTCATTGCCTATAACAAAAAATACAAGGTTAAGACGAAATCACATAATACTTACTCTAGAGGCACGACTTTGGATTTCCAAGAAATGAGAGATTCCTAAGCAGCATATAGATTCCAATTCATAAGTATGGCGCGCTTCATAATTATGAGTACGAATCTACCTAGACGTGGTTGAGAGAGACGTATTTATAAAGGATATTTTACCTCATGCTCTGATACAAAGTTTGTCACATTCAGGGAGCACCCACTAGACATAACCGGCGTCGTCGTCCTCTTCGAGGACTAAGACTATCCTCTTAGCATTCATAATAACATTCATTGGCTAAAATGTGCAGAAGAATTAAAACTTTTTAACTATATCTAATCGGAGGTTTACATAGACCTCTATATACACATAATAGTATAATATCGAGCATACATAGACCCGTTCGTATCAAAAGATTACTTAGTCTTCTACTTTTAGTTCATACACATGTATAAGATAAAATTTGAGTCATAAAATCCGTATCATCTCATAAACCATCTAAAAACAAAGTACAAATGGGCATAACCCTACAACAATAAAAGTAAGCCACATATAGGCTTTATACAACTTTGTCTTCAAATGAAAGATAGAGTCAACATAAGTGTCATAATAGCTAAACAATCCATAGGTAGAATATCAGCATCATCCTCGGGAAAATGAGGACCTACCACTTTGATAATAAGAGCATCCAAGCCTTCTTCTCAATCCCCTCGAACCAAACCTCAACGACCGAAACCTAAAGTGTTTGGAAAAAAGGAAGAAAATGGGGTTAGTACGCCACATGCACTAAGTATGAGACCATATGCACGTATAACAATCAAACATGCTAAAAAGGGACATTTAGTTAAATCATGCCATTTCATGTCTTCATGCACAATCATCAACTAGACTAACTAATTAAACATGCTTAATCAAGTCAAAGCAACAATATGAATATCACATATTTGAACCTATAATCTAACATAACCCTAACACCAAGTAATCATATTACAAGTACAAATAAGAGTTAATCATGTGAATAGTAAAGCAAGACAACCATACACAAACCTTATAAAGCTACAAGTGCAATAACCAAGTAAAGCCCCATAACACTACTTAATCAAGTAACCAAATAAGAATAACAAATAGTAACTTACTTCACATAACATAACCTTAGACATACATAAGTTCATACTTTATTAAACAAGAACCAATTACATGTTCATAAGCATCAAAATCATCATATAAAGTAATTTACCTTTCATAATCATTTACATACATAATATTGACCACCTAAAGCTTCTATCATGGAAAA
Organism: Solanum sitiens; assembly: GCA_016801875.1. Taxonomy (NCBI): domain Eukaryota; kingdom Viridiplantae; phylum Streptophyta; class Magnoliopsida; order Solanales; family Solanaceae; genus Solanum; species Solanum sitiens. The sequence goes on from JABWTJ010000638.1 coordinate 8,934, forward strand.
CTAGTGCAATACCTAGGTAGAGTCCCATACCCCTACCTAAGCTAAGTCTAACCTCTCAAGACACCTTAGTTAGCCCATACATCGTTACATCATTTTAGTTTAGGGAACACTTGCCTTAACCGACATAGACCACATGAGCTGATATGGAACCCGATGTCATAACCTTAAACCGATAGAAGGTGGTCTACTGGTCAAGGTAATACCTAACGTAAACGTAGCTTTCTAGGTGGATCCACTAGCTAGTATTCCTATGGTGGCAACATAGTTATGGAACTTGGGGCATCATAGGAATATCACTCCACACCCTATTTGGGTCATGAGGCTATCCAACCCGTGAGAACCGTAGTGAACCTACCTTTCCTATGTTGAAAAGTGTCACCCTCTCACATACAAGATCACTCGGTGCTAAGCTAGTTCCTTATTGAAATTTCTTTAATCTTTATTTATCAATTATAACTTTTATGTCGTAGGGTCTAGCCCTTGTATAATCATCATCATAATATCTCAATAGGAATTGCATAAGTAAAAGACATTCATCGCAACTCTCATAAGTAAGGTTAACACTTTATAGCCTTTCAATAATAAAGCACATTTGGCAATCATCATCACCCTTATTACTTTACATCTTAATCAACCTTACAACCATACCAAGAAATTTAAATTCAACATCATACCAACCTATAAATCTCATACAAACATGGTCCAATAAAATCATCATAACTTAACCACAATTAATCATAATTGAAACAAAGGATAAGGTCACAAGACTTACCAAGTCTTATTCACTAATTTCACCATCATCAAGGTCTTACCATCAAACCTTACATCAACCCAATTAGGTCATCAAATCACAATAATCCAATAACCAATGAAATCACAAGTATAGAAGAATCACTACTTCACAATTCAATAATAGATCAAAGCTTAGGATTTAGTCAATTCACCATACCCTAGATCATCTATCAAGAACTAGCACGAAGGACAAATAATCATCCTAATTTGTTCATAAACAACATATCAACATCATATACAAGTGATTCAACCCCTAAACAAGTCAATTGAATGAACAAATTACAATCTAACTCAAGAACACAACCTAGGGTTAAGGACTTGGGAACATATTCTTTAATTTAGGCAAGACCATCATCAATTACTTCAATTAAGTTATAATACATGTTAATCAACCGATATTATCCTAAAATAAACATCAAATCAAATTCGGAATTGGATGAAACCCATTAGAAATCACTAACTTTTTAATCAATTTGGATGAACCCTTTGAGAAAAGAGGTCTCAGAGGTGAAGAGATCCCATACCTTATTGTCTTTGAGAAATTGAAGATGAATCCACCCTTTTCCAGCCCCGAATCACCTCCTAGACTTAGCTTCAATGTAGTCTTCTAATAAAGAGAGAAAGTAGAGAGATTTGTGTTAGAGTTGTGTTAGATTAATGAGGGTTGGGAGTATTTATATTGGGTCTTAAATCAACTTAAATAAACTCCCTGAACCCCTACTTAAAACACCTAACCCTATAACTAATTAAATGAAACCATCTTAAATTAGACACACTCGACCCTCACAGACGAGGCCCCGAATGACGGGCCGTCTATAAGTCGACGGGCTTTACCGCTCTCGTCCTGTACTCCGTCGTTGAGTTCAGAGACTGTGCAGGCGAGGGGCTTCCTCAACATGGCTAAGTATAGGAAAACGGAGTCATCGACACCCTGTTTGTCCACACACGACCCGTCTCCTTTGACATCGATTGCACAGTGCCAGGCAGTGTTGCTTCTAACACTAGGGTCCTCCTCAGGGCCCTTGGTTGGTCCTTGGGGTGTTGTACCCGGACGTTTCAACCTTGAAAAATCCCTAACATGTGTTACACATACTTTTACCAGATTTTGTTAAATTCCTACTCTTAAAATCTAGTCAAATAGGCCAAGGCACACTAGCACCTCTATGGACCAAATTTCGGACGTCTTGGACGTTCTTAAACATTTTGGTTCCAAGACTTCCTAAGTGACCTATTTCCATGAAACGAACCTTAAAAATAGTGTCTAGACTTCCCAACAGCTATGTTAGGCTTAACGACAGGTCTTACGGTTTTTAAATGTTACATTATCCCCCCCCCCCCCCCTTAGGAACATTCGTCCCCGAATGACACTAAAATTCTTTTCAAGGGTAAAATAGACTCAAGACTAGCAGCCCAACAAACATCATTTCAATACAATACAATACATATCATTTAAATCATGGCAATTCAAAACTTCAATTACCAAATATGAGACTCAACATCACTTTATGAGGTACTTCCTTCTCACATCAACCGTTTGAGCTCAAAATGACAAACATAAGTCAATTAGATTCAAATTCAACTTATTAACATGATACTAAACATTTCATAAACACTCAATATGTCAAAATGCACAACATGACTCAAAACAACCCAAAAACAAAATTCACATTTTTAATTCAAAATCACTGGTCGTTCACTGCCCCATTTTAAAAAATTCAACTTTTGGATTTCTTCACCAAAAAAACAAAGGACTTGAATTACTAATCATATTTAAAATATTAAAAAGAATGAATAACCTCAATCATCAAAAAGATGAGGATATCAGGATTTCATGTCGGCCTCGGCCTCCCATGTAGCACCCTTAACTAAGTGGTTCCTCCATAACACTTTTATGGATACAACCTCTTTGTTCCTCAGCCTTTTCACTTGTGTATCAAGAATTAGAATCGGAACCTCCTCATAAGAGAGGTTATCCTTCACCCCAAGTCCCTCCATTAGGAAGAATGGACTCGGGATCACCCACACACTTTTTAAGCATGGAAACATGAAAGACCGGATGAACCGAGGCCAATTCACTTTGCAACTTCAACTCATAAGCCACCTTACCTAACCTTTGCAAGACCTCATTGGGACCCACATAACAAGGGCTCAACTTTCCTTTCTTGCCAAATCTAACAACCCCTTTAATAGGAGAAATCTTCAAATACACTTTGTCACTTTCCTCAAACTCAAGATCCCTTCTCCTATTGTCGGCATAGGACTTTTGCCGACAATAGGTTGTTTGCAACCGATTCTTTATTATATGAACTTTGTCCAATGTCTTATAGATCAAGTCGGGACCAAGAATTGAGAACACGCCGACTTCAAACCATCCAATAGGAGACCTACACCTCCTACCATACAAGGCTTCATAGGGAGCCATGGAAATGGATGAATGAAAACTATTATTGTAAGCAAACACTACCAAAGGAAAATGCTTATCCCAACTCACTTTGAAATCGATGACACAAGCTCTAAGCATATCTTCAAGGGTTTGAATAGTACGCTCCGCTTGACCATCTATTTGAGGATGAAAAGTGGTACTCAACTTTACCTTAGTACCCAACCCTTCTTGAAATGACCTCCAAAACCTAGATGTGAATTGTGCACCCCTATCCGATATGATGGATAACAGAATACCATGGCGACACACAATCTCATCTATGAAGATCTTAGCATAATTCTCTGCCAAATAAGTAGCCTTGACGGGAATAAAATGAGCGGACTTGGTCAACCTATCAACCACCACCCAAATGGAGTCATACCATTTTTGGGTCTTAGGCAAATCTACCACAAAATCCATATTGTTGTCTTCCCACTTCCAAGTAGGTATTTGGATTTCTTATAGTAAACCACTCGGTTTTAGATGCTCGGCTGTCACTTGTTGGCAATTTGGAAACTTAGCAACAAACTCCGCTATGTCCCTCTTCAAACCTTCCCACCAATACACCTCTCTAAGGTCATGATACTTCTTTGTTGACCCCGAATGAATGGAATAATGGGACCCATGAGCTTCCTCGAGGATACGGTTCCGCAAATCATCAACATTTGGAACACATAAACGCCCTTGATATCTGAAAACACCATACCCCCCCTAAGGAGAAGGACTCCTTAAACTTGCCAATAACCGATTCTTTCAACTCCATTAAGGTTTTATCAAGGTGTTGTTCAGATTTCACCTAAACAACCAAAGATGATTCGGAGTTATGATGGACCATCATGACACCATTTGAAGAACCCTCCAACTTAACTTCCAATGTAGCCAATCGGTGAACCTCTTTCACTAAGTCTCTTTTGGCTTCATTAACATGAGAAACACTACCCATAGACAAATGGCAAAGAGCATCCGCTACAACATTCGCCTTGCCTAGATGATAAAGAACACTCATATCATAATCTTTCAGTAACTCAAGCCATATTCTTTGTCGGATATTCAAATACTTTTGGGTAAACACGTATTTGAGACTTTTACAATCGGTGAACACATCAACATGGAAACCATACAAATAATGCCTCCAAATATTCAAAGCAAACACCACGGCCGCTAACTCAAGGTCATGAGTGGGATAGTTCCTCTCATGCACCTTAAGTTGTCTAAAAGCATAGGCAACAAACTTCCCATGTTACATAAGAACACACCCCAAACCAACACAGGATCAATAAACCACAAAGCCCTTTGAACCCTCCGGTAATGTCAACACCGGAGATGAAGTAAGACTATCTTTCAACATTTGAAAGCTCTTTTCACATGCATTGGACCACTCAAACTTCTTACTTTTTTGGGTCAAAGTAGTCAAAGGAGATGCAATGGACGCAAAACTATCCACGAATCTCCGATAATAACCCACAAGACACAAGAAACTCCGTATATCAGTTAGAGTGAATGGTCTCGACCAATTTCTCACCGCTTCCATTTTTCTTGGATCAACCTCAACTCCTTCACTAGAGATGATGTGACCAAGAAATTCCACCTACCTTTACGAAAACTCGCATTTGCTATACTTGGGAAACAAGTTATGCTCTTTAAGGGTTTGCAATACCACCCTCAAATGACCCATGTGATCACTTTCATTATTCGAGTATACCAAGATGTCGTCAATGAATAGAATGAAATATGAATCTAGGTAACTTTGAAATACTCTATTCATTAGGTCCATGAACGTTGCTGGAGCATTACTGAGACAAAAGAACATAAGAAGAAACTCATAGTGGCTATAACGAGTTTGAAAAGCCTTCTTTGGTATGTCACGACCTAGATTCTGGAATCCAAATCGCAAACGGCGTCGTTGACCTTTCAGAGGTCGCAGACAAGACTTTTCTTACATTCATCACATTCATACGGTTAATTTTAGCGGAAAATTTATAACTTTTTATTTACATTTGAAGTATACATAGACTTCATATAAACGCGTATTTGTAAGGTTGTTCATTGCTCATACATCAACCATCTAGTTATAGAGACATACAACTTGAAAGAAATAAAATATCATGTCATAAGTAATACTTGCCAAAATGACACTATTACAAGCGTCTGAATAAAATAGGAAAGAAACACTAGTGGAACATACTCCACTAGTTTAAACCTACTACTAAGAAAGAAATGTAAAGGCAGGCATCCTCGAATGCATGAGGACCTACCAAGTTCGGATGAAATCTCTGAGTCTGAATAACTACAATGATACCTTCAACGTCCACCTAAGCCTGCACCTAAAATAGTAATATTGTATGGAATTAGTACACAGTTGTACTAAGTATGGGTATATGCAGCAACACATAACGGTAATGCATGAACAAGAATGGCTCTTCCTACTCAACATGCTTTCTTTGGAGGTCAAGTCTCTTGACTTGCCTAATTCGTAATAGGAAGTTCATACCATGAATATGTCACACATCATACACACATAGGTTCACATAACATACATTTCATGTTTCATATATTATACATTCCATATCCACGAGACCTTGGAATCATGGACGTAGCATCAAGACATCTCAAGTGAGGGCTCAACATATGGGACCTCAAACCGAGGGCCTCCTTTAGCAAACACAGAGTCTACTTCATTCATTCATTCGTATTTCACATTATTCATTTAATTCATTCATAGGCTGATGTAAACACCAGCTATACCTAGTATGAAGTTTAAGACTCTCATCGGGATCATGAAGTGCAATGACCAAGAATGACCTAATGTCATTACTTGAATCTGGTTTCACCTCTTCATTGTCTTGCACAAACACCTTCGGTATCGTTTATTTCATTATCTTTCATTCTTTGAGGAACTTTCAACCTTAACCGACATAGATCATGCGAGCATCATGAAATCCGGTGTCTCCCCCCACACCGAAAAGAGGTGGAGTCACTGGACAAAGTGAAACCAAAACATGCTAGCTTTATGGGTTCGAACCAAGCTAGTTCCCTATGTTGGCAACATAGTTCAAAGACTAGGAGATTTAGGTCGACCCATACCCACCTTGGTGGACAGTCTCATCTCATGTTAATTATGTGAACCTCCGCCCTTCCCGAAAGGAGGCATCACCACTCATAACTAGCCTATCGGTGCTTAGTTTAAAGTTCCTATTTACATTCAACTCAGACATCATCGAAGCTTGCTTCTAGCATGAGGTAGTCATAGCTCATTAGATGATTTCTCATATCTTCTTTACGTATTAAGTGTGAATTGTCCTTACACTTACATATAGAATAAGATTGAGACTTGTCTCTTAATATTAAACACACCCTTAGGTGAGCACTTTTAGTGACCTTTACTTAGGCTTCGTTGAGACTTGTCTCACCATTCATCTGAGCCGCTTATCATGTTGTCACCAATTTCATTAGCATCATAGTTTAACATAATTACTCACCTCATTATGTAAATGTTCATTTCTTCATCTTGCTATTAACTTACATTGTATGTCATGCACATGGCCTTTAGTGTACTTTACACTTATTATAGTACCCCTTTCGGGTTACACCATCCATAAGGCTTACTTTGATGATTTAAGTGATCTTAGACTTTACCCGTGTTCGAATCCCTTGGGAAGCATCTATTCTCTTGATTTATTTTCATTATGTGTGTGTGTGATACTTATGTGTCTTCACACATTTGGCCAAGAGAACACGAGTTCGATCCTTAGTGGCTGCGTTTTATTTTATTTTATTTAAGACTTATGTGCCTCATAATTTTTGGTCAAGGGGATCCGTGTTCGAATCCCTTGGGCAGCATATAATTTTTTATTATATGTGAGACTTATGTATCTCCCACATTTGGCCTTGAGGCCTGTTCGATTACCCTCCTACACCCAACATTAATCTCTTTTTAATTAACTCAAGACCTCTTCATTTAGTGCTAGAACGTTGAAGTCTCGGGTTCAATTCTTAGGTGTAGCATTTTCTTTATTTGAATTTAGCCGAGTCTTCTCTAATTAGCATTAGGTCCTCAAGTTCATTCTTCTTACACTTTGGTGTAGACAATTTGGTTTCGATTTTTATGTCAACTTTAACCAATACTTTAGCCTAAACTTACGTCCATATATCCGTACCATTTCTTTGTGCATTGATGTATATGGCCGAGAGTCTTAGACTCATTTTAATTTGGCAATTAGTATTATTTTTTAGATAATCACTTTTATTTACTTTTCATGAACATCACAGTTTCTTTTTTCATGTTAAACACACAACATTATGTAACACATAATTCACAACTTCTTCAAGTAGCCCGTAACAACAATATCACGGAAAACAGCATACTTGTGCACATGTAACATTCAACATTCGGACGTACATCAAAAGGTCATAAATAGTTCGAGAACACACATTGCACACAATCACAATCAGTCCTAAAATCATCTACCAGAAGTCATATCAACGCATTTAGCAATCGTTCATAGGATCTAATGGCAGGGGCATGCAACGAGGACAACCTTAGTTTTTAGATTGGATTTGAACTGAGCCTTAGGGGACTCTTGGGAAAGGGACCAAGAGAGAAGAAAACCCATACCTTTTTTAACTTTGACGTCCAGCTACTAACACGTCCTAACCCATACACAAACCTCTCTTCCGAGCCTTGATTCTTGTTCACAAGTGAAGTTCTTTACGTGATTTCTTAAAACACTTAGGCGTACAAATTTTTCTTTTTCGTTTCTGATTGATGAATCCGAGAACTCTTTAGAACAGTAGGCTTATTTTGTTTTCTGTTTTGAATTGCAAGGTAAAGCTGAAAAACGTTTTGTGGATATATGATGAATTAAGAGTGCAGATTGAGTACACTCCTGGTGGGAGTCGTGCGCCTCTTTCTTGGGAGTTTGTTGTTTACTTATTCAACACAATTTAAATGATAAAATCATATTGTAATCTACATATTAAGTTACTATAATGCCCCTCCTGGTTTTTATCTATTTTAAAATAATTTAAATCACCCACTTTAATGCCTCCAACTCGGCTCGAACCCGTGTGTGGAGATCCGGTGAAACTCAGGTTTGACCACCGAGCTTTGACCCATTTTGACTAATTAAAAACATTATTTAATTAATTAAATATTAACCTAGGTTAATTACTATACTACCCCTAGCCCCGAAATTACCTTTTTACCCCTAGAACCCTTAAAACCTAGGACTAACCCTCTAAGTCCGGTTAAGACTCACCCGGGTGAATCCTAGTGTTCGGGACCTAACATGGCTACAAACAACCCTGCCTAGATCAACCAACTCACCAAGTTGGTTGTCTTGGTTGGTGCATAGGTCCAGGGGTCTGGTTCCACGCGCATCAAGTCGTGTGAACCCGGTCACACCTATGCAATCTAGGTACGTTGAGGTTTTACTTAGCATATTCGTTTTCGAATTGTTACATTATCCTTCTCTTAGGAATATTCGTCCCCGAATGACACTACACATTATTGAAACAAAGATGGTGATTTTCAAAAGTTACTTCATCATACTTAAACGTTTCTCTTTTGTGAACATTTGATTCACAATTATTTGGATGATGCATACCATTTAAGCTTATCTAAAGCTTCATATTTGAGATTGAGGAATTTCCTTTTCAATCACACTTAACTTAATGCACATCACAAATCATGCAACACAGAGAACATGCCTATGCTACACAAAAATAGCAACATAAATTGCAAACATAACTTCGTTTTAACTCATATCGTGCCATTATAAAATATAGGATTAGTGACCTATCACACCAAGTTGACTACAACACTTAGAACATAGAGTTTCTTAAACGTAAATCAGACTTTAGGAAAAGAATATCTAACCTTAGGAACTGAAGAAATGAGGATAGAAGGATCTCATATCAGCCTCGGCCTCCTACGTTGCTCCCTCAACAAGGTAGTTCCGCCATAGGTCTTTCACGGTGGCAACCTTCTTGTTCCTCTGTCGCTTCACTTGATGATCTAAAATTTCGATTGGAACCTCTTCATAAAAAAGGTTCTCATCAACTCCTAACCCCTCAACAGGAAGAATGGATGCCGGATCGCATAGACACTTCTTGAGCATTGAAACGTGAAACATTGGATGAACAGAAGCCAAATCTTGAGGTAACTTCAATTCGTAGGCCACATTTCCTACTCGCTGCAAGACCTCATAAGGACCTATATACCTCGGACTCAACTTAGCTTTCTTACCAAACCTCATCACCCACTTCATAGGTGATATCTTCAAGTAGACTTGATCACCCACCTAAAATTCTAGATCTCTCTTTCTGTTGTCTGCATAGGATGTTTGACGACTATAAGAAGTACCCAATCTATCTCTGATAATTCTCACCTTCTTCATAGCCTTAAGTACGATCTCAGGTCCAAGGATGGCAGATTCTCCTACCTCAAAGCACCCAACCGGAGACCTACATCTTCGGCCATATAGTTCTTCAAAAGGTGCCATCCCAATACTGGAATGGTAGCTATTATTGTAAGAGAACTCTATCAGGGGCAAGTGGTCATCCCAAATCCCCTTGAAGCCAATTACACATGCTCTCAACATGTATTCAAGGGTCTGGATGGTACGTTCTGCTTGTCTATCCCTCTGCGGATGAAAAGCAGTACTAAGCTTCACCTGTGTACCCAAGCCCTTTTGGAAAGATCTCCAAAAATGAGAAGTAAATTGGGTTCCCCTATCCGAGATGATAGACAGAGGAATACCGTGTCATCTCACTATCTCATCAATATAAATATTGGCATAATCTTCAGCTTTGTAAATAAACTTCACAGGTATGAAGTGAGCAAACTTGGTCATTCTGTCAATAATAACCCAAATGGAATCATGTAGTTTCCTAATCTTTGGAAGACCAACCACAAAATCCATATTGATAGCCTCCCACTTCTATGTTGGAATTTCAATCGTCTGAGCGAGACCTTCAGGCTTAAGGTGTTCGACCTTAAACTGTTGGCAATTTGTACACTCCTCCACGAATTTAGAGATATCTCTCTTCATGGCTTCCCACCAATAGACCTCTTTAAGGTCATGGTACATCTTGGTTGCACCTGGATGAATGGAATACCTGGAACCATGAGCTTCTACCAAAATATTAGACCTCAAATTATCAACATTAGGCACACATAACCTGTTTTGGTACCTGAGTACACCATCCCCTCATAGGGAAAATGATTCATTCAACTTACTCAATATTGAGTCTTTCAACTCCATGAGAACTGGGTCGAGATGCTGATTGGCTTTAATATCTACAACAAATGAGGACTCGGAACTTGAGTGAACCGAAACACCCCCACTTGGTGCATCTGCCAGCCGTACACCCAATCTAGACAATTGGTGTACCTCTTTAACCAGCTCCTTCTTCTCTTCATCAATATGAGACATGATGCCCATGCTCTATCGACTCAACGCATCAGCCACTACATTGGCCTTACCTGGGTGATAATAAACACTCATATCATAATCTTTGAGCATTTCTAGCCATCTCCTCTTACGAAGGTTCAACTCCCTCTGTGTAAAAACATACTGAAGACTTTTATGGTTAATATATACATCAACATGTACACCACATAAATAATGTCTCCAAAGTTTTAATGCAAAACACCACAGCAGCTAACTCAAGATCATGAGTAGGATAGTTCTTCTCATGGATTTTCAACTGTCTCGATGCATATGCAATAAACTTGTCATCCTGCATAAGAACACATCGCAAACCTACCCGGGAAGCATCACAGTACACCACATATCCTGCACCACACATCGGCAACGTTAGAACTGGTGCTGAAGTGAGTCGGTCTTTGATCTCTACGAAGCTCTTCTAATATTTTTCAGACCACTCAAACTTTACCTTCTTCTTCGTCAAGGGTGTCAATGGAGCAGCAATAGTGGAAAATCCTTCCACAAACCTGCGATAGTAGTTGGTCAAACCCAGAAAACTTTGAATATCTTTAGGAGTAAGGGGTCTCGGCAATTTCTTCACTGCCTCAACCTTTTTAGGATCAACTTCTACACCCTGGTCGGTTACAACATGACCAAGGAAGGTCACTGATCTTAACTAGAATTCACATTTGCTGAACTTTGCATACAACTGATGTTCTCTAAGTACTTGCAATGTCTTTCTTATGTGTAATTCATGCTCTTACCTTGACTTATAGTATATGAGAATGTCATCTATGAATACTATGACGAAGGAATCAAGGTACTCACAGAAAACTCTATTCATAAGGTCCATAAACGCGGCTGGTGCGTTAGTGAGACCGAATGACATGACCAAAAATGCATAATTCCCATATCTAGTATGGAAACCCGTCTTAGTGACGTCTTCCCGCCTCACTCTAAGCTGATGATAGCCTTACCGAAGGTCTATCTTGGAAAAAAAACTTGAACCTTGGAGTTGGTCAAATAAATAGTCAATTCAGGGAAGAGGGTACTTATTCTTTAGAGTGACTTTGTTGAGTTGCAGGTAATCGATGCACATTCTCAGGGTTCCATCCTTTTTCTTTACGAACAACACTGGAGCACCCCATCGGGATATGCTTGGCTGGATGAAACCCTTATCAAGTAGATCTTCTAACTGCAACTTCAACTCTTTGAGTTCAGCTGGTTCCATCCTACATGGGGGAATAGAAATTGGCTTGGTGTTGGGATCTAAATCAACACCAAAGTCAATCTCATGTTCAGGAGGGATTCCTGGTAAATCCTCCGAAAAGACATCTTGGAACTCATTCACTATTGACACTGAGTCTATGGAAGGATCTTCTTGATCTAAGTCATTGACTCTAACTAAGTGGTACAAATACCCCTTAGCTATCATCTTATTCGCCTTCAAGTGTGAAACAATTTGTCTTGTTGGATTTGGACCACACCCTTCCCATTTTAACTGTAACTTATTCGGAAACTTAACCTTACTACCTTATTTCGACAGTATATCATAGTATAGCATTTATGAATCAATTACATACCAGAGACATATCCCTTGAACTGGTATAAAGCCTACTCGGGCTTCTCCTCTTTATTAACACCCCTAGCAGGCATTATAACCTATCATACACTTACCTCCATGCGAACGGCCACACTTACAACACGTCTGTCGTTCACGCTGGGCATTTCTTTCATTGACCTTCTTGGGAAGGCCAGATCTTGAGTCATCCTAATTCTTGTGTGTATTCTTCTATGCTCTCACACAAGAAGGGAGTTAGATACTTAGAATGACACAATTATGTCACAATTCCACATAACACGATAAAAAGTAGAAGAAGGGAAAATTTCCTAAGCATTATGCAGTCTCTAGTTCATGATAGTGCTGCACCTCACTACCATAACTTAGAAACTACTTAACGTGGTTGATATGATCTAGATTTCTTGGATATTTAACCTAATGCACTGATACAAAGTTTGTCACGACCCGGATTCTGGAATCCAAATGTCAACCGGCGTCGTTGACCTCTCAGAGGTCGCAGACAAGCCTCTTCTTGCATTCATCACATTCATACGATTAATTTTAGGGGAAAATTTAGAACTTTTTGTTTATATTTGAAGTATACATAGACTTCATATAAACGCATATTTGTAAGGAAGTTCATTGCTCATACATCAACCATCTAGTTATATAGACATACAACTTGAAAGAAATAGAATCTCATGTCATAAGTAATACTTGCCAAAACAACAATATTACAAGCGTCTGAATAAAATAGGAAAGAAACACTAGTGGAACATACTCCACTAGTTTAAACCTACTACTAAGAAAGAAATGTAAAGGCAGGCATCCTCGAATGCATGAGGACCTACCAAGTCAGGATGAAATCTCTGAGTCCGAAAAGCTGCAATGATACCTTCAACGTCCACTTACGCCTGCACCTAAAATAGTAATATTGTATGGAATTAGTATACACTTGTACTAAGTATGGCTATATGAAACAACACATAACGGAAATGCATGAACAAGAATGGCTCTTCCTAATCAACATGCTTTCTTAGGAGGTCAAGTCTCTTGACTTGCCTTATTCGTAATAGGAAGGACATACCATGAATATGTCACACATCATACTCACATAGGTTAACATAACATACATTTCATGATTCGTATATTATACATTCCATATCCACGAGTCCTTGGAATCATGGACGTAGCATCAAGACATCTCAAGTGAGGGCTCAACATACGGGACCTCAAACCGAGGGCCTCCTTTAGCAAACACAGAGTATGATTCATTCGTTCATTCGTACTTCACATTATTCATTTCATTCATTCATAGGCTGATGTAAACACCATCTATACCTAGGATGAAGTTTAAGACTCTCATCAGGATCATGAAGTGCAATGACCAAGAATAACCTAATGCCATTACTTGAATCTGGTTTCACCTGCTGATTGTATTGCACAAACACCTTCGGTATCGTTCATTTCATTATCTTTAATACTTTGAGGAACTTTCAACTTTAACCTACATAGATCATTTGAGCATCATGAAATCCAGTGTCTCCCCCACACCGAAAAGAGGTGGAGTCACTGGACAAAGTTAAACCAAAACATGCTAGCTTTATGGGTTCGAACCACGCTAGTTCCCTATGTTGGCAACATAGTTCAAAGACTAGGAGATTAAGGGAGACCCATACCCACCTTGGTGGACAGTCTCATCTCATGAGAATTATGTGAACCTCCGCCCTTCAAAAAAGAAGGCATCACCACACATAACTAGCCTATCGGTGCTTAGTTTAAAGTTCCTATTTACATTCAACTCATACATCATCGAAGCTTGCTTCTAGCATGAGGTAGTCATAGCTCATTAGATGATTTCCCATCTCTTCTTTATGTATTAAGTGTGAATTGTCCTTACACTTACATATAGAATGTGATTGAGACTTGTCTCTTAATACTCAACACTCTCTTAGGTGAGCACTTTTAGTGACCTTTACTTAGGCTTGGTTGAGACTTGTCTCACCATTCATGTTAGCCGCTTATCATGTTGTCACCATTTTTATTAGCATCATAGTTTAACATAATTACTCACCTGATTACGTGAATGTTCATTTCTTCATCTTGCTATTAACTTACATCGTATGTCATGCACATGGCCTTTAGTGTACTTTACACTTGTGGTAGTACCCCTTTCGGGTTACACCATACATAAGGCTTACTTTCGTGATTTAAGTGATCTTAGACTTTACCCGTGTTCGAATCCCTTGGGAAGCATCTATTCTCTTGATTTATTTTCATTATGTGTGTGTGTGATACTTATGTGTCTTCACACATTTGGCCAAGAGAACCCGAGTTCGATCCTTAGTGGCTGCGTTTTATTTTATTGTATTTAAGACTTATGTGCCTCATAATTTTTGGTCAAGGGGATCCGTGTTTGAATCCCTTGGGCAGCATATAATTTTTGATTATATGTGAGACTTATGTATCTCCCACATTTGGCCTTGAGGTCGTGTTCGATTACCCTCCTACACCCAACATTATTCTCTTTTTAATTTACTCAAGACCTCTTCATTTAGTGCTAGAACGTTGAGGTCTCGCGTTCAATTCTTAGGTGTAGCATTTTCTTTATTTGAATTTAGCCGAGTCTTCTCTAATTAGCATTAGGTCCTCAAGTTCATTCTTCTTAAACTTTGGTCTAGACAATTTGGTTTCGATTTTTATATCAACTTTAACCAATACTTTAGCCTAAACTTACGTCCATATATCCGTACCATTTCTTTGTGCATTGATGTACATGGCCGAGAGTCTTAGACTCATTTTAATTCAGCAATTAGTATTTTATTTTAGATCATCACTTTCATTTACTTTTCATGAACATCACATTTTCTTTTTGCATGTTTAACACACAACATTACGTAACACATAATTCACAACTTCTACAAGCAGCCCGTAACAACTATATCACGGAAAGCAGCATACTTGTGCACATGTAACATTAAACATTCAGACGCACATCACAAGGTCAAAAGTAGTCCGAGAACACACATTGCACACAATCACAATCAGTCCTAAAATCATCTACCAGAAGTCATACCAACGCATGCATCATTCATTCATAGGATCTATTGACAGGGGCACGCAACGGGGACAACCTTAGTTTTTAGATTGGATTTGAACTAAGCCTTAGGGCACTCTTGGGAAAGGAACCAAGAGAGAAGAAAACGCATAAGTTTTTCAACTTTGACGACCATCCACTAACAGGTCCTAACCCACGCACAAACCTCTCTTCCGAGACTTGATTCTTGTTCACAAGTGAAGTTCTTTACGTGATTTCTTAAAACACTTAGGCGTACAAATTTTTCTTTTTCGTTTTTGATTGATGAAGTCGAGAACTCTTTAGATCAGTAGGATTATTTTGTTTTCTGTTTTTGAATTGCAAGGTAAAGCTGAAAAATGTTTTGTGGATATATAATGAATTAAGAGTGCACATTGAGTACACTCCTAGTGGGAGTCGTGCGCCTCTTTCTTGGGAGTTTGTTGTTGACTTATTCAACACAATTTAAATGATAAAATCAGATTGTAATCTACATATTAAGTTGCTATAATGCCCCTCCTGATTTTTGTCTAAATTAAAATCATTTAAATCGCCCACTTTAATGCCTCCAACTCGGCTTGAACCCGAGTGTGGAGATCTGGTCAAACTCGGGTTTGACCACCGAGCTTTGACCCATTTTGACTAATTAAAAACTTTATTAATTAATCAAATATCCACCTAGGGTAATTACTATACTACCCCTAGCTCCGAAATTACCTTTTTATCCCTAGAACCCTTAAAACCTAGGACTAACCCTCTAAGTCCGGTTAAGACTCACCCGGGTGAATCCTAGTGTTCGGGGACCTAACATGTCTGGAACCAACCCTGCCTAGCTGGTGTATAGGTCCAGGGGTCCGGTTCCACGCGCATCAAGCCATGTGAACTCGGTCTAACCTATGCATTCTAAGTACGTTTAGGTCTTACTTAGCATAGTCATTTTCGGATTGTTACATGGTACATCCTCACCTCTCACCCTTAGTTGGTGATACCCCGACCTCAAATCGATTTTGGAGAAGTAGCTTGCCCCTTAGAGTTGATCAAATAAATAATCAATCCGAGGGAGATGATACTTGTTCTTGATTAAGACTTTGTTGAGATGGCGATAATCAATACACATTCTCAAGGACCCATCTTTATTTCTCACGAACAAGACCGGAGCACCCCATGGAGAAATGCTAGGCCTTATAAAGCCCTTGTATAGTAAATCTTTAAGTTGTAACTTCAACTCCTTCAGTTCGGCCGGAGTCATTCGATAAGGAGGAATCGAAATAAGGTTCGTTTCCGGTAGCAAATCGATACCAAAATCAATTTCCTGTTCGGGAGGAATACTGGGAAGGTCTGTAGGGAAGACCTCCGCAAATTAACTCGGTACGGGTACCAACTCGATGGGAGGAATTTCAGAGTCAAGATCTTGGACTCTCACTATATGATATAGGAATCCCTTAGAGATCATTTTGCAAGCCTTAAAACAAGAAATGATACGACCTCTAAGAATAGAACTTTCCCCCTTCCGCTCAACAACGGG
This sequence comes from Solanum sitiens, assembly GCA_016801875.1. Taxonomy (NCBI): domain Eukaryota; kingdom Viridiplantae; phylum Streptophyta; class Magnoliopsida; order Solanales; family Solanaceae; genus Solanum; species Solanum sitiens. Next base: position 25,740 of record JABWTJ010000638.1, read on the forward strand.
TTTATTTGGGAAATTGAAACTCACTACCCTTGTCCTACAATCAATAGTGGCAAAACACGAATGCAACCAATCTATACCCAAAATAATATCAAAATAAAGCATATCTAGTTCAACTAGATAAATATTAGAAACTCTATTGGGCAACATGATAGGATAATTTGTATAAATCCTCTTTGCAACAACCGACTCACCCACCAGTGTAGACACTTAGAAAGTCTCATTCAAGACATCGGGTAAAATATCAAACTTTTTAGCTACAAGAGGAGTAACAAAAGACAAAGTAGCACCCGGATCAAGTAAAGCATAAAGATCAATAGCAAGACTTGTAACATACCGGTCACCACATCGGGAGAGGTCTCTTGCTCACCCCTAGAACGATGAGCATAGAAGCTGTTCTTTTTTGGAGCATCACTAGAACCACTTGCTTGACCACTCTTCTCTTGACCCTTCATGTTGCGACAATCTCGAATCTTGTGCCCAACTTTACCACAACTAAAGCATTTATCCGTGCCAATGAGACAAGTACCGAAATGCTTCTTTCCACACTCACCACAAATAGGCTTATAAATAGGTGAGTTACCATTTTTCCCCTTTTAAGCTCTCGGCTTTGACCCCTTATCATCACGAGTCTTTGTGAACTTGGATGGAACATTATTAGAGAACTTCTTTTTGAACATAGGCTTGTCTTGAATCTCAAGCCTACTCTTGGATAAATCCCTTTCAAAAGACCTTGTCTTCTTAGCATGTCTTGCCTTTCTCCTAGCCCGATCTTCCTCAACTTGTCTAGCATATACCATAAGCCGAGGTATATTAATATTATCATGAAGCATGGCCGAATGACATTCTTCTTGTAGATCATCTGATACTCCCATCACAAATCGGCTCATCTCATCCCTAGGATCCGAAACCAAGGAAGGAGCATATTTCGACAATTTAGTAAACTTCATAGAATACTCAAGAACACTCATACATCCTTGACGAAGGTTGATGAATTCCACCACTTTGGCCTCCCTCTTCTCTCTAGGGAAGAATCGATCAAGAAATGCCTTTTTGAATATCTCCATGTTACCGGTCCACCATAAAGACGTCGATTCTCCCTCCATTGGACATACCAAGTTTGAGGCACATCTTTGGTTTGATATGTGGCTAACTCGGCCTTCTCACTTGAACTCAACCCCATAGAAAAAATAGCATTTTACACCTCATCGATGAACTCCTGGGGGTCCTCATCAACCCTAGAACCATAGAAGGTAGGCGGATTCATCCGAGTGAAGTCCCTCAAACGAGATGACATAGTAGAGACTTGCAAGTTGGCTCGAGGTGCAAACTCAAGGTTGTCTTGGGCCTTCATAGCTTGAGCTTGGAGAGTGGAGGCTTGAGATTGATATTTAATGGCTTGAGCCATTTGAAGAAGGGCAGCCCTTATCTCTCCATCCGTCAAGGGTTGAGGGTTGGCCGGAACATGCTCAACATTAACCCCCTCTTCAAGTGGAGGATCTTCTTCAGCACGGGGAGGATCAACCTCCTCCTCAAGCCTCCTAGCCGAATTCCTCTGAGTATTCATTGCCTATAACCAAAAATAGAAGGTTAAGACGAAAGCACATAGTAGTTACCCTAGAGGCACGACTTTGGATTTCCAAGAAATGAGAGATTCCTAAGCATAATATAGATTCCTATTCATAAGTGTGGCGCGCTTCACAATTATGAGTACGAATCTACCTAGACGTGGTTGAGAGAGACGTACTTATAAAAGATATTTAACCTCATGCTCTGATACAATGTTTGTCACATTCGGGGAGCACCCCCTAGACGTAACCGGCGTCGTCGTCCTCTTTGAGGACTAAGACTAGCCTCTTAGCATTCATCATAACATTCATTAGCTAAAATATGCGGAAGACTTAAAACTTTTTTAATATATCGAATCGGATGTTTACATAGACCTCTAATTACACATAATAGTATAATATTGAGTATACATAGACCCGTTCGTATAGGAAGATTACTTAGTCTACTACTTTTAGTTCATACACATATATAAGATAAAATTTGAGTAATAAAATCCGTCTCATCTCATAAGCCATATAAAACAAAAATACAACATGGGCATAGCCCTACAACAATAAAAGTAAGCCACATATAAGCTTTAGACAACTTTGTCTTCAAATGAAAGATAGAGTCAACATAAGTGTCATAATAGCTAAACAATCTGTAGGTAGAATATAACCATCATCCTCGGGACAATGAGGACCTACCACTTGGATGATAAGAGTATCCAAGCATTTTACCCAATCGCCTTGAACCAAACCTCAACGATCGGAACCTAATTTATATGGGAAAAAGGAAGAAAATGTGTTTACTACACCACATGCACTAAGTATGAGGCCATATGCACATATAACGATCAAACATGCTAAAAAGGGACATTTAGTTAAATCATGCCGTTTCATGTCTTTATGCACAATCATCAACTAGACTAACTAATTATACATGCTTAATCAAGTCAAAGCAAGAATATGCATATCACATATTTGAACCCATAATGTCACACAACCCTAACACGAAGTAATCATATTACAAGTACAAATAAGACTTAATTATATGAATAGTACATCAAGACAACCATACACAACCCTTATAAAGCTACAAGTGAAATAACCAAGTAAAGCCCCTACTTAATCAAGTAACCAAATAAGAATCACAAATAGTAACTTACTTCACATAACATAACCTTCAACATACATAAGTTAATACTTTAATCAACAAGAACAAATTACTTGTTCATAAGCATCAAAATCATCATATAAATTCATTTACCTTTCATAATCATTTACATACATAATATTGACCTCCTAAAGCTTCTATCAAGGCAAACTAGTGCAATACCTAGGTAGAGTCCCTTACCCCTACCTAAGCTAAGTCTAACCTCTCAAGACACCATAGTTAGCCTATACATCATTACATCATTTTAGTTTAGGGGACACTTGCCTTAACCGACATAGACCACATGAGCTAATGTGGAACCCGGTGTAAAAACCTTACACCGATGGAAGGTGGACTACCGGCCAAGGTAATACCTAATGTAAACGTAGCTTTCTATGTGGATCCACTAGCTAGTATTCCTATAGTGGAAACATAGTTATGGAACTTGGGGAATCATATAAATATCACTCCACACCCTATTTGGGTCATGACGCTATCCAACCCGTGAGAACCGTGGTGAACCCTACCTTTCCTATGTGGAAAAGTGTCACCCTCTCACATACAAGATCATTCGGTGCTAAGCTAGTCCCTTATTGAAATGTCTTTAATAACTTAGTTTAGGTCGTAGGGTCTAGACCTTGTATAATCATTATCATAATAGATCAATAGGAATTGCATGAGTAAAAGCCTTTCATCACAACTCTCATAGGTAAGGTTAACACTTTATAGCCTTTCAATAATAAAGCACATTTGGAATTAATAATCACTCTTATTACTTTACATCTTAATCAACCTCACAACCATACCAAGACATTTCAATTCAACATCACACCAACCTATAAATCCTATACAAACATGCTCCAATATAATCATCATGACTTAACCACAATTAACAATAATTGAAACAAAGGATAAGGTCACAAGACTTACCAAGTCTTATTCACAAATTTCACCATCATCAAGGTCTTACCATCAACCCTTACTTCAAACCAATTAGGTCATCAAATCACCATAATCCAATAAACAATGAAATCACAAGCATAGAAGAATCACTACTTCACAATTCAATAATAGATCAAAGCTTAGGATTTAGTCAATTCACCTTACCCTAGATCATCTATGAAGAACTATCTTGAAGGACTAATCATCATCCTAATATTTTCATAAACAACATATCAACATCATATACAAGTGATTGAACCCCTAAATATGTCAATTAATGAACTTTACAATCTAAGTTAAGAACACAACTTAGGGTTAAGGACTTGGGAACATATTCTTCAATTTACGCAAGACCATCATCAATTGCTTCAATTAAGTTACAATACATCTTAATCAACCCATATAATCCTAAAATAAACATCAACAACTCAATTCATAACATCAAATTCGGAATTGGATGAAACCCATTAGAAATCACTAACTTTCAAAATCAATTTGGATGAATCCTTTGAGGAAAGAGGTCTCAAAGGTGAAGAGATCCCATACCTTATTGTGTTGATGAGAAATTGAATATTAATCCACCCTTTTCCATCCCCCAATCACCTCCTAGACTTAGCTTCAATGGAGTCTTCCAATAGAGAGAGAAAGTAGAGAGAAAGTACAGAGATTTATTTTAGAGTTCTGTTAGATTAATGAGGGTTGGGAGTATTTATATTGGGTCTTAAATCAACTTAATTAAACTCCCTTAACCCCTAATTAAACCAACTAACCCTCTAACTAATTAAATGAAACCATCTTAAATTAGACAGCATCGACCTTCAAAGACGAGACCCCGAACGACGGGCCGTCTGTGAGTCGACGGGCTCTACCCCTCTTGTTCTGTAGTCCATCGTTTATATAAGAGACTGTGCAGGCAAGGGGTTTCCTCAACATGGCTAAGTATGGGAGAACTGAGGCATCGACGCCCTGTTTGTCCACACACGGCGCATCTCTTTGTCATCGATTGCACACTGCCAGGCAGTGTTGCTTCTAACACTAGGGTCCTCCTCAAGGACCCTTGGTTGGTCCTTGGGGAGTCGTACCCGGACGTTTCAAACTTGAAACAACCCTAACACGTGTTGCACATACTTTTACCAGATTTTGTTAAATTCCGATGTCACATCCGGGTTTACCCCCTAGATGTAATCGGCGTCGTCGTCCTCTTAGACGACTAAGACAAGCCCCTGAGCCTCGTCATAGCATTCATCGATTAAAATGTGAAGGAATTTAAAACTTTTTATCTATAACTACTCGGAGGTTTACATAGACCTCTACATACACATAATCGTATTTATATCAAGTATACATAGACTTTTTCGTATACGAAGATTACATAGTCTTCTACTTTTATTTCACCCATTTATATAGTAAAGAATAATAGTCATAAAAGCCGTCTCATCTCATAAACCATCTATCAAAGACAATAAATCTTGGGCGTAGCCCTACATCAATACAAGAAGCCACATATAGGCTATATACAACATCGTCTCAAAGGAATAATAGAGTCAATACAAAATTAGTGTAACTAAGAAACATAAGAGTAAGATGTCGGCAACGCCCTCGGGAGAGTGAGGACCTACCACTTGAATGGTAAGATATCCAAGTCTTCCTTTCCAGTAATTCGAAGCAAGTTCAATGACCCGAACCTAAAATATTTGGGAAAAAGGGAAAGAAATGGGGTTAGTACTCCACATGTACTAAGTATGGAACCATATATACAATTACCAATCAAATATACTTAGAAAGGGATATTTAAGACAAATCATTATGAAACATATACAAGTGAAACATAGCAAAGCAAAGCATACTAACTATAACCTTCATAAAGTCACAATGATCAAGTAAATTCCCATGACTCTTACTTAATCAAGTAACCTATAAAGACTACAATTAGCAATTAACCTTACCTAACATACTCTCCCATTTTATGAAAATATTCTTCTTTAACCAAAGCAACAACCTTATACTCATAAGCATGTTATTCAATGTACAAAGTCATTTACATTACATCACTACTTTACATACATAGCATTGACCTCTCAAAGCTCCAATCAAGGCAAACTTGTGCAAGGCTTAAGTAGTGTCCCATACCCCTACCTAAGCTATAGCCAAACCCTTTCAAGTTACTTCGATTAGTCTATATCTTATTCATTCATTTTATTTTAGGGAAACCTTGCCTTAACCGACATAGACCACATGAGCAAATGTGGAATCCGGTGTCATGAAACCTTACACCGATGGAAGGTGGTCTACCGGCCAAAGTAGAACCTAACGTAAACGTAGCTATCTCGGTAGATCCACTAACTAGTATCCTATGGTGGCAACATAGTTCAAGAACTAAGAGGTAGATATCCCTATTCATACCATTAGGTAAAGTGGGCCGCTCCTCATGGGAATCCTTTAAATGACATGTCCCATAAACAAGGAAGTTAACATCACATGGGCAACTTTAGGATAATTCTTTCCTTCTATGGATAAGTCATCACCTCCCATTGTCAAGTTCACTCGGTGTTAAGCTAAGTCCCCTTTTAGATAAGTCTTTAATACTTTATTAATCTTCTCAATTAGTTTAGATAATAGGGTCTAGCCCTAGTATATTCATCATCATAGCTCAATAAGAATTGTATGAGAAATAGTCCTTTCAGTCACAATTCATATAGGTGAAGTTAATCCTTGCACACCTCATCATAATAGGGCACATTTTTACATAACAACAACCCTATAACATGTACTCCTAGGCAACCTCACAACCAACAGTAAAACATTACAATTCAATCATCATATCAACCTATCACCTTAAACAAGGTATATTTCAACACAACATCATAACTTGATAACAATTAATCGCCATTGAAGTAAGAATTTGGAGAATCAAGACTTACCAATACTCCTCCATAGTTTACCAATAACATGGGCCTTACCATCAACCCATAGACTAACCCAATTTGGGTCATCATATCAATGTAATTCAACAATCAATATCAGAACTACTTTAGAAGAGTCACTACGCCTTAATTCAATTCTAAATCAAAGCTTGATGACATGATATCTAAGTCTATCATTTTATCCTAAATTCAATACTTCAAGAATTAGCATGAAAGACTTCAATTAATCACAATAGATGCATGATCAATGTAATAACAATCATTAAAGATGATTTAAACAATAATTAGATCAATTACATCAACCCAACCCAAATTCACATCAATCTCATACCTAGGGTTAAGGGTTAAGGGTCATCATCCACAATCTAAACCAAACTACATCAATTCATCATAATAAATTTGAAATACATGATAATCTATGCATTATAACCCAAAGAATACATAAACAACTCAATTGATAACAACAAACTCGAAATTGGATGAAACCCATATGAAAACTCAACTTTTGGAAAATCTTTGAAGGAGCCCTTTGAGGAAAGAAGTCTCAAAGGTGAATTAGATCCCATACCTTATGATTTCATGAGGTTTTGATGGTGATTTTGTGCTAAAACCAACCCCCAATAATCTTCCCAAGCTATTCTCCAATGGAGTCTTCCAATAGAGAGATAAAGTAGAGAGAAGGAAGAGAGTTTTGTTTTGAGAATAAGAATTAGGCTAATGAGGGTTGGGGTATTTATAGTGGGGTCTTAAGTCACTTAATTAGTATTTCCTTAATTCCCTAATTACCCCTAAGGCACTTAATAAAATAACTAACTAAAACTTAAATCCCCTAAAACACTACAGGCCCTCCACGACGGCTTCCCGACGATGGGCCATCGTGGGCGTGACAGACAGGACCCCTCCGTCCTGCACGTCCATTGCACTAGTAAGAGACTGTGCAGGCGGAGGCTTTCTTCCCAGCAGCTAAGGCTTCCACGACGGTGGCCTCGATGCCCCGTCGCGCCTGTGACACCCCGTCATGGGGTCCAATGTGGCCTACTGTCTCAAGGGTCCTCCTTGAGGGCCCTTAGTTGATCCTCGGGGAGTCGTACCCTGACTTTTCCAACATGAAACCATCCCACACTATGTGTTACACCTATTGTTACAAACTTTTACTAAGTTCCGATTCTTTAACTTGGTTAAACTAAAAGGATATCTAGCCCTCTTATGAACCAACTTACCAGACGTTATGAACGTTTTGGTTCCAAAACACTTCAACGACTCCATATACGCCTAATTTGGCTAGTAACAATGGTTTAGACCTTAAAGAGCCTATTTCAGTCTTATAACATGACTTTGGGATTTCAAAATGTTACATTATCCCCCCTTAGGAACATTCATCCCCGAATGACACCAAACACTCTTTAAATGAGGGAATAGACTCAAAACTAGCAACTCAACCAATCACAATATTCAATTAGCACGACATATTATTTCAATAATAAAAAAATATATATACTTCGAAACATCAATTTATCATATATAAGCTCAAAATTTCCTCATGAGGTTTCTCCTTTTCACATATACATGAGCTCAATCATTTAGGACACAAGTCAATTAGCATAAAGTTCATCATATCAATATGCTCAATACCATATCCACAAGGATTAACTATATCTCAATAGACAACTTGACTCAAATATGCAAGAAGCAAGACAACTTTCAAATTTATCTAAGGTCGCCTTAAAGTGACTCCATTTTAGAAGTCTCCAAAACTAGGAGTTTTGCAAAGCTTCACCAAAACATCAAAGATTCACAATATCTAACGTATTTATATCGTTAGAGAGAGATACTAACCTTAAACATAAAAAAGATGAGGATAACGGGTTTTCATGTCGGCCTCAGCCTCCCATGTCGCACCCTCAACTAGGTGATTCTTTCATAACACTTTTCCGGAAACCACCTCCTTATTCCTCTACCTTTTCACTTGCCTATCATGGATTTGAACGGGAACCTCCTCATAAGAGAGGTTATCCTTGACTCCAAGGCCTTCAATAGGTAGAATAGACTCGGGATCCCCGACACACTTCTTCAACATAGAGACATGGAAAACCAGATGAACCGAAGCTAAATTGTTAGGTAGTTGTAAGCAATAGGCAACTTTACCAACTTTTTCCAAAATCTCATAGGGACCCGCATAACGAGGGCTCAACTTTCATTTCTTGCCAAATCTTACCACCCCTTTCATAGGTGAGATTTTTAAATACACCTTGTCACCCTTTTCAAACTCCAAATCTCTTCTCCTATTGTCGGCATAGGACTTTTGTCGACTATAGGCTGTTTGCAACCTATTCCTTATAATATGCACATTCTCTAATGTCTTATAAATCAAGTCGGGACCGAAGATCGATGATTCACCAACTTCAAACCATCCTATAGGAGACCTACACCTCCTACCATACAAGTCTTCATAGAGAGCCATGGAGATAGACGAATGGAAACTATTATTATAAGCAAACTCCACCAACGGCAAGTGCTTATCCCAACTCCCTTTAAAATCAATAATGCAAGCTCTAAGCATATCCTCAAGTGTTTTAATTGTGCGTTCCGCTTGACCATACGTTTGAGGATGAAAGGCGGTACTCAATTTCACCTTAGTACACAAACCTTTTTGGAAAGACTTCCAAAACCTAGAAGTGAATTGTGCACCCCGATCCGAAATGATGGATAATGGAATACCATGACGACACACAATTTCATCTATGAAATGTTTTGCATAATCCTCCGCTAAATACGTGGTTTTGATGGGAATAAAATGAACGGACTTAGTCAATCTATCAACAATCACCCATATAGAATCATATGACTTTTGAGTTCGAGGCAATCCTACCACAAATTCCATATTAATGTCTTCCCACTTCCAAGTAGGAATTTGGATCTCTTGTAGTAAGCACCCGGCTTTTGATGTTCCGCCTTCACTTGTTGGCAATTTGGACACTTAGTAACAAATTCCGCTATGTCCTTCTTCAAACCTTCCCACCAATATATTTCTCGAAGGTCATGATACATCTTAGTAGAACTCGGATGGATGGAATAGTGGGATCCATGGGCTTCATCAAGGATCCGATCCCTCAATCCATCAACATGAGGAACACATAACCTCCCTTGGTACCTCAACACACCATCTCCTCCTAAGGAGAAGGACTCATTCATCTTGCCAAGAACAGATTCCTTCAACTCCATCAATAGTTGATCAAGGTGTTGTTTGGACTTCACCTCAACCACCAATGATGATTCAGAGCTATGATGAACCGTGGCACCTCCATTTAGAGAACTCTCTAAACGAACACCCAATCTAATCAAACTATGAACATCTTTGACTAATTCTTTCTTGTCATCATCAAAATGAGACACACTACCCATAGTCAAACGGCTTAGAGCATCCGCCACCACATTGGCCTTGCCAGGGTGATATAGGACACTCATATCATAATCCTTCAACAATTCCAACCACCTTCTTTGTCGGAGATTCAACTCTTTTTGAGTATACATATATTCAAGACTCTTATGATCGGTGAAAACATCCACATGAACACCATACAAGTAATGTCTCCACATTTTTAAAGCAAACACTACGGCCGCTAATTCAAGGTCATGAGTGGGGTAATTTCTCTCATGAACCTTATGTTTCCGTGAAGCATAGGCAATCACCTTCCCATTTTGCATAAGCACACACCCCAAACCTATGCGGGATGCATCACAATACACAACGAACCCTTTAAAACCTTTTGGTAAAGTTAATACCGGAGCTGAAGTAAGCCTATCTTTCAACAATTGGAAACTCTCCTCGCAGGCCTCTGACCATTCAAACTTTTTACCCTTTTTAGTCAATTAAGTCAAAGGAGATGCAATGGATGAAAAACCTTCTACAAACCTTCGATAATAGCCTGCTAGGCCCAAGAAACTCCTAATGTCTGCCGTGGTAAAGGGTCTAGGCCAGTTTCTCACCGCATCAGTTTTCCTTGGGTCAACTTCAACTCCCTCACTAGAGATGATATGTCCAAGAAACGCGACCGACCTCAACCAAAACTCACACTTTCTATACTTGGCGAACAATTTATGCTGTTTAAGGGTTTTCAATACCACCCTTAGATGACCCATTTGTTCAACCTCATTCTTCGAATACACCAAGATATCATCGATAAATAAAATAACGAATGCATCAAGGTAACTTCAAAACACTCTATTCATTAGGTCCATAAACTCCGCCGGAGCATTTGTGAGACCAAAGGACATAACCAAGAAATCATAATGCCCGTACCGAGTCTGAAAGGCCGTCTTTGGAACATCTTCATTTCTCACCCTAAGCTGGTGATACCCGGACCTCAAGTCAATTTTGGAGAAGTAACTCGCTCCTTGGAGTTGATCAAATAAATCATTAATCCGAGGAAGATGATACTTGTTCTTGACAGTAACCTTGTTGAGTTGGCGGTAGTCAATACACATTCTCAAGGACCCATCCTTCTTTTTCACGAACAAAACCGGAGCACCCCACGGAGAAATGCTAGGCCTTATAAAGACCTTGTATAGCAAATCTTTAAGTTGCGCCTTCAACTCCTTTAACTCGAACGGAGCCATTCTATAAGGAGGAATAGAGATAGGGTTTGTTTCCGGTAGCAAATCAATACCGAAATTTATTTCCCGTTTGGGAGGAATGCCGGGAAGGTCATCAAGAAAGACCTCCGTAAATTCACTCACCACGGGGACCGACTCAACAGGAGGAACTTCGGAATCGACTTCTTGGACTCTCACAATATGATAAAGACACCCTTTTGAGATCATTTTAAAAGTTTTTACACATGATATGAAATGACCTCTAGGAAGAGAATTTTCACCCTTCCACTCGATAACGGGTTCATTAGGGAAACTAAACCTCACAACTCTAGTTCTACAATCAATAGAAGCGAAACTAGCATGCAACCAATCCATACCTAAAATGACATCAAAATCAAGCATGTCTAGTTCAACTAGATCAACATGAGAAACTCTATGGGGTATAGAAATAGGACAATTTTGATAGACTCTTTTTGCTACAACCGACTCACCCACCGGAGTAGACACTACAATAGGTTCATGCAAATCATCGGGTAAAGTACTAAACTTCTTAGTTACTAAGGGAGTAACGAAAGACAAAGTAGCACCTGGATCGAGTAATGCATACACATCAATAGCAAAGATTTGTAACATACCAGTCACCACATCGGGAGAGGCCTCTTGGTCATCTCTAGAACGAAGAGCATAAAAATGGTTCTTCTTAGGAGCCTTACTTGTTTGCTTTTGCACATTCCTTTCACGGTTTCTTATGTTAGGGCAGTCCCTAGCTTTGTGACCACTCTTTCCACAACTAAAGCAATTCCCCGTTCCAATCAAGCATTCACCATAATGTTCCTTTCCACACTTTGTACAAGTAGGCTTCTCATTAGATGAGTTTCCACCCTTTCCCTTTTCAACTTTTGGTCTAGGGGCTTTAGAATCCCTAGTCTTGGGAAATTTGGATGGAACTTGATTTGAGAACCTCTTCTTAAATCTAGGCTTGTCTTGAATTCCAAACCTATCTTTAGTAGTTCCACTCTCAAAAGACCTTGTCCTTCTTAAGTCCTTATTCTTATCCTTCCTTTTTGCTCTAGCCTCCTCAACCCTTTTTGCATGCACCATGAGACGACCAATATTCATGTTATCATGAAGCATAGCCGATTGACATTCTACTTGCAAATCATCCGACACACCTGTCACGAATCAACTCATCTCTTCTCTAGGATCGGAGACCAAGGAAGGAACATACTTAGCTAATTGAATGAACTTCAAAGAGTACTCATAAACACTCATTTCTCCTTGGCGGAGATTAATGAACTCCACCACCTTAGTTTTTATCATCTCTCTAGGGAAGAACCGATCAAGGAAAGCACTTTTGAACAACTCCCAAGTCACTGGCCCATTTTAAAGTGGCCTATTGTCCTTCCATTACACATGCCATGTCTGAGCCACATCCTTGAGTTGGTATGAGGCCAACTCGGTATTCTCACTAGAAGGCAACCCCATAGCACACAAAATCATATAAACCTCATCAATGAATTCTTGAGGGTCTTCATCAACCTTAGACCCATAGAAGATAGGAAGATTCATTCGGGTGAAGTCTCTAAGTCGGGAAGCCATAGTTTGCTCACGAACTCTAGGTGCAATATCCCTATTCGCTTGGGCAGTCATGGCCTGGGCTTGCACCGTTGCGCCTTGATCTTGTGTAGTCATGGCTTGAGCCATTTGAGCAAGAATAGCCCTCATCTGAGCCTCTACCATAGGTGGAGGATCAACGGGAACCTGATCATCAACAACAATCTCTTCAAGAGGAGGAACTGGGTCATCACGGGGAGGGATTCCCACAGAAGCAATCTCCTCCTCAAGTCTTCTGGCTGCATACCTTCTAGTATTCATCTCCTATAACCAAACACAAGGTTGAGGCGAAAGAATATTCGACGTACATTCTAGAGGCACGATATGGATTTCCAATAATGAGAATGATTCCTAAGCATCAAATAAGTTCCTATTCATTAGTGTGGAGCGCTTCACAATTATGAATACAAACCTATATAATGTGGTTGAGAGAGACGTTAACATCAAGGATATTAAACCTCATGCTCTGATACCAAGTTTGTCACATCCGGGTTTACCCCCTAGACGTAACCAACGTCGTCGTCCTCTTAGAGGACTAAGACAAGCCCCTTAGCCTCGTCATAGCATTCATCAATTAAAAATGTGAAGGAATTTAAAACTTTTTATCTATAACTACTCAGAGGTTTACATAGACCTCTACATACACATAATTGTATTTATATCAAGTATACATAGACTTGTTCGTATAAAAAGATTACATAGTCTTCTACTTTTATTTCACCCATTTATAGAGTAAAGAATAATAGTCATAAAAGTCGTCTCATCTCATAAACCATCTATCAAAGACGATAAATCTTTGGCATAGCCCTACATCAATACAAGAAGCCACATATAGGCTATATACAACATCGTCTCAAACGAATAATAGAGTCAATACAAAATTAGAGTAACTAAGAAACATAAGAGTAAGATGTCGACAACGCCCCCGGGAAAGTGAGGACATACCACTTGGATTGTAAGATATCCAAGTCTTCATTTCCAGCAATTCGGAGCAAGTTCAACGACCCGAACCTAAAATGTTTGGGGAAAAGGGAAAGAAATGGGGTTAGTGCTCCACATGTACTAAGTGTGGAACCATATATACAATTACCAATCAAATATACTTAGAAAGGGATATTTAAGACAAATCATTATGAAACATATACAAGTGAAACATAGCAAAGCAAAGAATACTAACTATAACCTTCATAAAGTCACAAGTGCAATGATCAAGTAAATTACCATGACTCTTACTTAATCAAGTAACCTATCAAGACTATAATTAGCAATTAACCTTACCTAACATACTCTCCCATTTCATGAAAACAGTCTTCTTCAACCAAAGCAACAACCTTATACTCATAAGCATGTTATTCAATGTACAAAGTCATTTACATTACATCACTACTTTACATACATAACATTGACCTCTCAAACCTCCTATCAAGGCAAACTAGTGCAAGGCTTAAGTAGAGTCCCATACCCCTACCTAAGCTATAGCCAAACCCTTTCAAGTTACTTCGATTAGTGTATATCTTATTCATTCATTTTAGTTTAGGGAAACCTTGCCTGAACCGACATAGACTACATGAGAAAATGTGGAATCCAGTGTCATGTAACCTTACACCGATGGAAGGTGGTTTACCGGCCAAAGTAGAACCTAACGTAAACGTAGCTATCTAGGTGGATCCACTAGCTAGTATCCTATGGTGGCAACATAGTTCAAGAACTAAGAGGTAGATATGCCTATTCATACCATTAGGTAAAGTGGGCCGCTCCTCATGGGAATCCCTTAAATGACATGTCCCATAAAAAAGGGAGTTAACATCACATGGGAAACTTTCGGATGATTCTTTCCGTCTATGGATAAGTCATCACCTTCCATTGTCAAGTTCACTCGGTGCTAAGCTAAGTCCCCTTTTAGAGAAGTCTCTAATACTTTATTAATCTTCTCAATTAGTTTAGATAATAGGGTCTAGCCCTAGTATATTCATCATCATAGCTCAATAAGAAATGTATGAGAAATAGTCCTTTCAGTCACAATTCATATAGGTGAAGTTAATCCTTGCACACCTCATCATAATAGGGCACATTTTTACATAACAACAACCCTATAACATATACTCCTAGGCAACCTCACAACCAACACTAAAACATTACAATTCAATCATCATATCAACCTATTACCTTAAACAAGGTATATTTCAACACAACATCATAACTTGATAACAATTAATCGCCATTGAAGTAAGAATTTGGAGAATCAAGACTTACCAATACTCCTCCATAGTTTACCAATAACATGGGCCTTACCATCAACCCATAGACTAACCCAATTTGGGTCATCACATCAATGTAATTCAACAATCAATATCAGAACTACTTTAGAAGAGTCACTACGCCTTAATTCAATTCTAAATCAAAGCTTGATGACATGATATCTAAGTCTATCATTTTATCCTAAATTCAATACTTCAAGAATTAGCATGAAAGACTTCAATTAATCACAATAGATGCATGATCAATGTAATAACAATCATTAAAGATGATTTAAACAATAAATAGATCAATTACATCAACCCAACCCAAATTCACATCAATCTCATACCTAGGGTTAAGGGTTAAGGGTCATCATCGACAATCTAAACCAAACTACATCAATTCATCATAATAAATTTGCAATACATGATAATATATGCATTATAACCCAAAGAATACATAAACAACTCAATTGATAACAACAAACTCGAAATTGGATGAAACCCATATGAAAACTCAACTTTTGGAAAATCTTTGAAGGAGCCCTTTGAGGAAAGAAGTCTCAAAGGTGAATTAGATCCCATACCTTATGATTTGATGAGGTTTTGATGGTGATTTCGTGCTAAAACCAGCCCCCAATGATCTTCCCAAGCTATTCTCCAATGGAGTCTTCCAATAGAGAGAGAAAGTAGAGAGAAGGAAGAGAGTTTTGTTTTGAGAATAATAATTAGGCTAATGAGGGTTGGGGTATTTATAGTGGGGTCTTAAGTCACTTAATTAGTCTTCCCTTAATCCCCTAATTACCCCTAAGGCACTTAATAAAATAACTAACTAAAACTTAAATCCCCTAAAACACTATAGGCCCTCCACGACGGCTTCCCGACGACGGGCCGTCGTGGGCATGACGGACAGGACCCCTCCGTCCTGCACGTCCATTGCACTAGTCATAGACTGTGCAGGCGGAGGCTTTCTTCCCAGCAGCTAAGGCTGGCACGACGGTCGCCTCGATGCCCCGTCGCGCCTATGACACCCCGTCATGGGGTCCATCGTGGCCTACTGTCTCAAGGGTCCTCCTCGAAGGCCCTTAGTTGATCCTCGGGGAGTCGTACCCTTACTTTTCCAACATGAAACCATCCCACAATATGTGTTACACCTATTGTTACAAACTTTTACTAAGTTCCGACTCTTTAACTTGGTTAAACTAAAAGGATACTCTAGCCCTCTTATGAACCAACTTACCGGACGTTATGAACGTTTTGGTTCCAAAACACTTCAACGACTCCATATACGCCTAATTTGGCTAGTAACAATGGTTTAGACCTTAAATAGACTATTTAAGTCTTATAACATGACTTTTGGATTTCAAAATGTTACATCCGACTCCTAAAATCTAGTCAAATAGGCCAAGGCACACTAGCACCTCTATGGACCAACTTTCGGACGTCTTGGACGTTCTTAAACATTTTTGTTCCAAAAATTCCTAAGTGACCTATTTTCATGACAATAATCGTAAAAACAGTGTCTAGACTTCTCGACACCTATGTTAGGCTGAACGACACGTCTTACGTTTTTGAAATGTTACATATATATATATATATATATATATATATATATATATATATATATATATATATATATCTTACATGTATTTTGAACGAATTTATATGTATATCCTTTGAGTTAAGGATATTTTGAGTTGAGCAGATCCAAGGTAAGTTCATCTAATTACCTCAAGCTTATATCGTCCTTTAGATTTCCAACTCGCATACTCGTACATTAAATGTAGTGATGCCAGTTTGCCTGCATCATTTTATAATGTAGACGCAGGTACCTAGGATCAGCACGCAATGCTTCATTGATCTAAACCGAGCTCCGGAGTTAGTGGTGAGCCTCCTTTCATTCAGGAGGGCATCATTATTATTGATTTACAAGTTAGATTTTACGATGTTGTGGGGTCTGTTCCAACATCCCTCTTCAGTCAGTTAAGAGGCTTTGTAGAAAATACTATTTAAGTTTGGAGTTTTTTTAGTTATTGAGACTTAAGTGTCATTTTGGCCAAATTTATTATATGAAGTATTTTGGCTTTAAATATGTTTTGTTCTTGCTTAATTTGAGTTTAGTCTTCCGTTGAGTTAAGTAAGTCAGGACAAGTGTTTCTTGGGGGGCAGTGATGGTCTTCGAGTGTCGGTCCCGTCCAGGGTATAATTATGTATTTTTTGTATTGGATATCTCCAAACGTTTGTACTCTTATACATAGTTCAATGTATGACAAAGTATTAGACTAAATTCCTATGTGTTGGTTATGTTGTCTATACGAGAAGCCTAAGTAAGTTTCATATGTGAGGAGTCTATAGAAACTCCCTATTTATATATATTGTGTGTAAGCGAGAGGCCTATGTAAACCTAATGAAGTAGATGTAGATGAAATGTTTTAAATATTTTTTGTATTTTTGACCTATGATGTTCTATGATGTATGCTAAGGGCTAGTCTTAATCCTCTTAGAGGACGCCGCCGCGGTAACGCCTAGGGAGTGCTTTGGGTCATAACAAGCTTGATATCAGAGCATGAGGTTGAGTAATCTTAGGATCGATGTCTCACTAAACCACTTCTATGTAGTGTCTTATTCATAATTGTGAAGCGCGCCACACTTATGAATGAGAGACTATGTGAGGCTTAGGAAGTTTAACTCTCTTGTTATTCCTTAGTCGTGCCTAAGAATCGTTACTCTATCTAGTCCTTTCTTCTAATCCTTTTATTGGGCTTATAGGCAATGAATACAAGGAGGAATAATGAAGGGCCGAGGAAAAGAATTTTAATGAGGCGGTTCCCCATCAAGCTCCTCAAAACCCTCAAGTTCCTATTGAAGAAGGTTTATGACTAACTTTGAGATAAAGGTGGCTATTCATAGCTTGACTCAAGTGTTGGCTACCCAAGTTGCTAGGGATGCAAGGGTGCAAGTGAACACCATTGCTTCAAGGATTAAGTATTTCACAAGGATAAATCCCCCTACTTTCTATTGTTGCAAGGTGGAGGACGACCCACAAGGGTTTATTGATGAGGTGTTCAAAGTTCTTGATGATATGGGTGTGTCTTCCCAAGAAAAGACAGAACTATCCATCTACCAACTCAAAGATGTGTCTCAAGTTTTGTATGAGCAATGGAAAGATGAGAGGTCAGTTATAGAAGGTCGGATTACTTGGGAGCTTTCAAGACGGCTTTCCTTGTTAGGTTCTTTTCCTTGGAATTAAGGGAGATGAAAATGCAAGAATTCATCAACATTCGTCACGGGGGTATGAGAGTGAAGGAGTATAGACTTAAGTTCACTCAACTATCAAAGCATGCTCTTACTGTGGTTGCGGATTATAGGGATAAGATGAACAAATTCATTATGGGGATATCTGAACTTGTGGTTAATGAATGTAGGTTGGCTATGTTGATTCATAGCATGGACATCTCTCATCTCATGGTTCATGCCAAAGAAATTGAGGAGCAAAAGCTTAAGCAAGTTTGTAGGGAGTTGAAGAAGGTAAGAACCAAAGATGGGAATTCTTCCAAGGATAAATTTGAGGTGCAAGAAGAACCAAGTTTCAAAAGGAGGTTTTCCAACCAAGGCCCTCCTAATACTCCAAGGGTCAACAAGATTAAGGTGTCTACTACCAAGCCCCAAGAGGGGAAAGGTGGTGGTTCTTATGTTCAGAAGCCTGATTATTCAAAATGTGGTAGAAAACATGATGGTAAGTACCTAGTTGGCGTGGGTAATTGCTATGGTTGTGGAAAGAGTGGTCACATGAAGAGAGATTTCCCTATGATGAAAGATCAAGGAAGGGAAAATGCTCAAGCTCAAGTAAGTTCCCAAAATCCGGATGCTCCTAAGAAGAATTGTTTTTATGCTCTCCAATCCCAAGGTAATAAAGAGAACTCACAGGACGTGGTTACCAGTATGTTACAATTATTTTCCTTTGATGTATATGCTTTGTTGGATCCGGGAGAAACATTGTCATTTGTGACAACTCTTGTATCCATGAATTTTGATCTACTACCCTATATATTAGACGAACCTTTTTTATTTCTACCCTGGTGGGTGATTCCGTGGTAGTTAATAGAGTCTATAAAGGTTTTCTTATTTCCTTGCCCAATAGAGTTACATTATTTGACTTGATAGAACTTGATATGCTAGATTTTGAAGTGATAATGGGAATGGATTGGTTACATGCTTGCTTTGCCTCTATTGATTGTAGGACAAGGGTAGTCAAATTTCAATTTCCAAATGAACCCATTTTTGAGTGGAAGGGAGCAAACTCAAATCCTAGAGGTAAGATCATTTCGTGTCTAAAAGCTTGCAATTGATTGCAAAGGGTTGTCTCTACCACATAGTAAGAGTTAGGGATCTCGAATCCGAGGTCCCTCTAATAAAGTCGGTACCCGTAGTGAGGGAATTTGTGGAGGTCTTTCCCGATAACCTTCCCAGAATTCCGCCCGAACAGGAGATTGACTTTGGCATAGATTTATTGCCGGATACACAACCTATTTCAATTCCTTCTTATCGGATGGCCCCGTCCGAGTTGAAAGAATTAAAGGGACAACTCAAGGACTTGCATGATAAGGGTTTTATTAAACCAAGCATATCTCCACGGGGTGCCCCGATATTCTTTATGAAGAAGAATTATGGCTCTTTGAGAATGTGTATCGACTATCGTTGATTGAATAAAGTCACCATAAAGAATAAGTACCCGCTCCCTAGTATTGATGACTTATTTGGTCAACTCCAAGGAGCGATTTACTTTTCAAAGATTGACTTGAGGTTGGGTTATCACCAACTTAGAGTGAGGGAGGTTGATGTTCCGAAAAAGATATGGTCACTTTGAATTCCTAATGATGTCATTCGGTCTAACAAATGCCCCGACGGCTTTCATGGACCTTATTTATCAAGTTTTTAGAAAGTATCTTGATTTGTTTGTAATTGTCTTCATTGATGACATTTTGATATACTCTAGGAATGAGAATGATCATGTGAGCCATTTGAGGATAGTTTTGCAAGTTATCAAGGATAACCAACTTTTTGCTAAGTTTAGCAAGTGCGAATTTCGGTTGAGATAGGTTGCATTTCTTGGTCACATTGTCTCTAGTGAAGGAATAGAGGTTGATCCGAGGAATACAGAAGTGGTCAAAAGTTGGCCTAGACATTTGAGTCCTACCGACATCCGAAGTTTTCTAGAGTTTGCCGGTTACTATAGGAGGTTTGTTGAGGGATTTTCGTCTATCGCATCTCCATTAACGGCTTTAACCCAAAAGAAGTCCAAGTTTGAATGGTCGGAATCATGTGAAAAGAACTTCCAATTATTGAAATATAAACTCACCTCCGCTCCAGTATTGACCTTACCGGAGGGTACCGAAGGCTTTGTGATTTATTGTGATGCCTCCCAAGTGGGTCTAGTTTGTGTGCTCATGCAACATGGGAAAGTCATAGCGTATGCCTCTAGACAACTCAAGACACATGAGAAGAATTACCCAACTCATGACATTGAGCTAGCATCAGTAATATTTGCCTTGAAAATTTTGAGACACTATCTCTATAGGGTACATGTTGACGTGTTTACAAATCACAAGATTCTACAGTATGTGTTCACTCAAAAGACTTGAATCTACGCCAAAGAAGATGGTTAGAACAATTAAAGGATTATGATGTGAGTGTGCTTTACCATCCCGGGAAAGCTAATGTGGTTGAATATGCACTAAACTGAGTGTCTATGGGTAGTGTGGCTCATGTGGTTGATGATAAGAAAGAGTTTGTGAAAGAGGTACACAGATTGGCTCATTTTGGGGTTCGACTACAAGACTCTGCATAGGGTGTCTTCATGGTTCGCCACAACTCCAAGTCATCTTTAGTTGTTGGGGTGTAGTCCAAACAACACCTTGACCTTCTTTTTAGGGAGTTGAAGGAAACAGTCCTTAGTAAATCTAATGAGTCTCTCTCAAGAAGAAGATGAGGTGCTTAGGAACTAAGGAAGGTTGTGTGTATCGGATGTTGATGGCTTAAGGGAATTGAGCATGGTAGAGGCTCATGGATCCCAGTATTCCATCCATTCTGGTGTCATAAAGATGTACCATGACTTACGAGAAATTTATTGGTGAAACGATATGAAAAGGGACATATCATATTTTGTTGCTAAGTGTCCAAACTGCCAACAAGTCAAAGCGGAGCATGAAAGGTCGGGTGGATTGACTCAAAATATAGATATTCCTATATTAAAGTGGGAGTATATTAACATGAACTTCGTAATAGGGTTGCCTTGTACTAAAAGACAACATGACTCGATATGGGTCATTGTGGATAGGCTAACCAAGTCCACACATTTTCTTCCCATCAAAGTCACATATTCGGCGGAAGACTATGCCAAATTTTACATCAAATAGATAGTTAAGTTACATAGGGCCCCTTTTTCCATCATTTCGGCTATAGGTACTCAATTCACCTTCCATTTTTGTAGGGCTTTCCAAAGTGTGATTGGTATGAAAGTAAATCTTAGTACCACTTTTCATCCCAAGAAGGAGGTCAAGCGTAACACACTATTCAAACCTTGAAGATATGTTGTGGGCTTGTGTCATGGACTTCAAAGGTAATTGGGATGACCACCTACCTTTAATAGAGTTCTCCTACAAAAATAGCTACCATTCGACTATCTCTATGGCACCCTTGGACACACTTTATGGGAGGAGGTGTAGATCCCCGGTTTGGTGGTATGAGGTAGGTTAGTTTGCTCTACTTAGTCCCGAGATGGTCTATGAAGCCCTCGAGAAGGTTCGGGACATAAGGGATAGACTAAATATGGCTCAAAGTCGGCAAAAATCTTATGCTAACAATAGAAAGAGAGACCTTAAATTTGAAGTAGGAGATTGGGTCTATTTTAAAATTTCACCCATGAAAGGGGTGCTGAGGTTTTGAAAGAAGGGGAAACTTAGTCCCTGTTATGTGGGACTGTATATAATTTTGAAGGGAGTTGGGAGTGTTGCCAAAAGTTGGCCATGATTCATATGGTGTTCCATGTTTCTATGCTTAAGAAGTGTATAGGTTATTCAGTTTCCATTCTTTTTCTAGAAGGTTTAGGGGTAAAAGATGACCTTTCCTATGAAGAAGTCCGGGTTGATATCCTGGATCGCCAAGTTAAGAAATTGAGGAATAAGGAGGTTGTATCCGTAAAAGTTCTATGTAGGAACCACCTTGTTGAGGGTGCAACATGGGAGGCCGAGGCCGATATGAAGTCCCACTATCCTCATCTTTTCCCTCTTACTCCTAGCCAAGATAGAGGTTAGTAGTTCATATTATGACTATTATGAATAATGTTGAACTTATCATGTCTTTCTAAACATGTGCATATTATAGTAGAAATTCATGCCTCACTTAAGTTCCTTTTCTTTTCCACGAAATATGTTTCTTATGGTTGGCTTTTACTTAAGTATGTGGTGTGCTATAAGTACTTATTTAAATTGTACTGAGCATGTTTGATACTATTTTGATAATAAATCAGCATGTCAACTCTTGATGTTCATATTGATGCTCATATTGAAAAGGAGAAGGTAGTACCTCCTTATGTGATATAAAAAGTTGAGCTTGAGTATATGGTATGTTTTGGATTAAGTTCCTACGTGTTATTTATATGATTATATGTTGAATGGAGTTGAGAATTCCTCCAATGAGTTGTGACTCATTTTATAATTTGTTGTTTGTTGGGCTGCTTGTAATGTTCCTAAATGAGGAGTATTGACACACCCCGGAAATTCCATGACCTATACTAGAGCCTCATATGTTGAATAATGATGATTTTAGACCTAAATAAGTGTAAATAACTTGTTGGAGAAGTATTAGATCCAAAATATCAATGAAAGGCCTTGACGTTCGGAAACTACTGAAATTCAACTAGTTGACGTCCCCATGTTTGGTTAAGGTTTGGGAGGGTCATATGAAGTCTAAAACATTTAAAAAGACTTTAAATAGGTAAATTATAGTATAAAGGGTCCGAACATCCAGTAACGACTCCCCAAGGACCCCCCGAAGGGTCCTTGAGGAACAACCGAACATGGGCAAGCAGGCTGCCAAAGCCTACGTGCAGCCAACACGAGGAGGAAGAAAATTTGCCTCGCGATGCGGGGTTTAAAAGAGGCTTACTTCCTCAATCCGGATTTCAAAAATAAAATGTGAAGTTGACACCGCGACGTACAGCCACTTCATAGATTCATTAGTGTCGTATTTTAAGCATTTTGACTTCACAAAAAGACCAAATTAAGTGAGGGGTCTTTGGGGTAATTTAGGGGGTGACTTTATATTGATTAATGGTAAGTTTTGATTCATTTTTATACACTCCAATAAAATCCCCAAATCAAATATCCAAAATCTCTCATCACTCTCACATTCTGTCTTCCTCCAAACCTCCATTGATGACCATTAGAGCTCCAAGAAGATGGTCAACTTCTCAAGTTTCCAAATCAATTTCGTGGATTTATCATCACTATGATATGGTTTCTTACACTCTTGGGATTCTTTTCCCCAAGACGTCCCTCCAAAAGATGATTTCTAGATCCCCCAAATATAGGTTTCCTTCTACACAAACGAAATTATGAATCAATTGTGATAAATTATGATGAATTAATGTTGTATAAATATAAATTTATGGTTGATTGATGATTTCAAATGTGATTTCCCTAGACTCATTTCCTTAATCAATTTCAGGAAAACCTTGAATAGATATGGTGAATTGTGAAGATCATGAATATGTAGATTGACTACATTGTTGTTAATTATGTAATAACTTCTTTAATTTACCTTTTTTATGTAATTGGTTATGTATTCTTGGTAATCGAAGTATGAAGGTTCTTGAAAGGTCAATGAGGTATCTTGATTGGTTCTTCTTGAATTCAATTACAAAGTATGAGTTAATTAGCTAGTAATGCTTCTATGTCCATTGTGTGGTTGTGATGTTGATGCTAAGTATTCATCATCCCTAACCCTAAGTCATTGAATTAGACATGAGCTATGCATGCATATTATGATATAATTATTGTATGACTGAAAGTAGTTTCTCCTGATTACAATAAAATGCTAAGTGAAAGGTTTACTCACTTATGAACTGGTGTCTAAAGTGAAAGGATTGTTCTCACTTGTGATGACCTATGAGCTAGATGTGATAATATGTTTATATATGGGTCTAGAAGAGACTAATGTGTATGGTAAAATAATATGATTACTAAGGGAATAATTTCTTAGCACCGAAAGGGCATGTAAATGAGATGGAGGTCTCACGTTTAGAATGTCCGGCCTCCCACATGGGTTTTCCTCACCTTAGTAAGTCCGGATTCCCAAGCTATGTGTTGTCTCATGAGATGGAAATCTGCACGTCTAGTAAGTCAAGGTTTCTATCAACAATCTCCTTGACCCTTAACGATGTGCCCACATTGGACTGTAGCTTAGTGGACCCACCTAGATAGCTACGTATGAATAGTTACACCCTAGGCAAGTGTTAACCCTCTCTTTTCGGTGTGGGAGTAGAACAACGGATTCCATGTATCTAACATGGTCTCATTTTGGTTATTGCATTTCGTTCCCTAACGTAAAAAGTAAATGAACAAGTTACGTATGTGAACTCTTATTAGGGTTGTGTTGAAGGCTACTACATACGGTGAGGGAGGGTATGGGACTTCTCTTACTCATAGCACATGTGGGATCGTAAGGGATGGTTCTAGTAGTGTTCTATTATGATAATAATTATGATATGATTATGTTGATATGGTATGAGTAGTATTGATGTATTAAGCATGTCGTGATAAAGTATGAGAATATGTTGTAAGTATAAAGTGGGTTGCTAAATATGATACTGAGTCATGGATAGGATTATGGGGTTCTATCTTTTGTATTGCACAAGTATTGCTTAGGTGGTCTACATGTTGGGTTTATATTATGCTGAATTGACGTACTATGCCTATTATATTTGAACATTTAGTTAAATTGAATGGAAGCATGATTTTGACTAAATTTTCCTTTTCTCATGCATTGACGATTTTATGCATAGAAGTCATACTTAGTGCATGTGGATCATACTAACCCATAGTTCTCCCCTTTTTCCCAAACATTTTAGGTTCGGGCCATTGATAAGTTCAAGGTCTATTGCAAGGAAGACTTGGATATTTTCCCAAGTCACTGGTGAGTCCTCATGTTCGAGGACGTTTCCAAGTTCCACTCTGGATATGATGTTGGTTACATTTAGAAAATTTATACCTTCGTTTATCATTGAGACAATCATTGTAAGCCTATAGTGGCGTATTGTTTTGTATTGGATATCTCCAAATGTTTGTACTCTTATAGATGGTTCAATGTATGAAAAAGTATTAGACTAAATTCCTATGTGTTGGTTATGTTATCTATACGAAAAGCCTAAGTAAGCTTCATATGTGAGGAGTCTACGTAAACTACCTATGTATATATATTATGTGTAAGCGATAGGTCTATTTTGTCACATACCAAGACCATATGCTAGAGGATATGGCACTCTTAGAGTGCAACCGGCGTACTCGACCTCTCGGAGGTCTCATACAAGCCCTTTCATATCATTCATCGCATATACATAGTGAAAAATAGTGCGGAATTAAAACTTTTCACAAAACATATCATAGTCTTTAAAAACTCTTTCATATAAAAGTAATAGAAAATACTAAGTCTCAATCTCATCAATATTATACATAAGAGTTCTTGGGACACGGCCCATACGAAATAGAAAATATAGTACTACTAAGTCTATTACAATACTTCAATATGAAACATAAAAGACATATATTCCCTCGAGTCAAATGAGGACATACTTGAACTTCACTTCAACGATCTTCTAATCCAAGTCTTGCTAGCCAAATGCTCATCACCTACCAACCACTATAGAGATAGATAAAAGCATGGAATTAGTACAACCACATGTACTAAGTAAGGCTTTATGCATAAAAATTATGAAAATGGACAGTTATTGGAAATATGCATCTTTTCATTTAAATATTGTAATATCATCATAAGAACAACATTTATAAACACATAATCACATAAGGAAACATTTAAACCAAATATCACATTTTTAAGAGCTACTTAACAGTAACTCAAATCATTGTACAGTGAAGTCCCTTCACTGTTACAGTGAAGTGCTTAGTCCTTCACCAAACACACCTTCTAGCATGTAGTCTTCTCATTAAAGCTATACAAGATTCACTTAAGTCACACAAAGAGAGACCGCCCATACACCCTCTCTATGTGTGCCTAAACGATCCTTAAGATTACTCATAATGAGACACATACACACCTACAATACACCAACATACAAAACATATAAGATATGACAATCTCTTCTACCAAGGCTATCAAAAGACTTACTTAAGTACTCCTAGAAGAGAACGCTCATACACCCTCTTCAAGGTTACCTAAATAATTCTTAAGACTTTATAAGTTGAGATCATGTCAAACATAACAACCAACTTCCATAACTAGAGTCATTCACAAGACTTCTATAGATAAGACATGAAGAGATCATCCCATATACCCTATTCACACTTTAACTAAGGAATCCTTTAGTCTCTTTAGATTAGGTACTCATTCATTTACATACTTACTTTACTTAAGTCATTACATTATTTATTTCATTTAATAGACATGCATCACATAAAGGACATTCAAGTAATGGTCTTGGAGAAGACCTAGGGACTCTTACTAACACCTTCAAAGCCTATTATGCAATGTCTAGATAGCGTCCCATACCACCACTTAAACCTGATAGAACTTCTGTAATGCTAATAGGTATCCCATACGATAAGAATATGCAATAACCGACATAGAACATGGTAGCAAAACATGGAATCCGGAGTTCTATCCTACTCCAATGAGGTTCTTTTACTTGCCACTGGTAGAACTTGGACACATCCCATGTAGGCACATGATTAAGGAATATGAAGGTTCTATCCTTCATTCTCTTAGATTATTTCACATTAAGGTTCATACAAAGGGGTTCCATATCAAGTTCATAACCCAATTACATTTACCCAACCAAAGAGGTCCTCTAGGGGCTGCCTTACAATGGCTACAAGAAGCTCATTATGACTTTCCTAAGGATTGATATGATGTCATTCCAGCCAATCAACCTTAATTCCATTATTCATTACATGAAGGATACGATTACGTCTTTCGACTTCAAGTTCCATAACCTTACCACTAGGTTCAAGGTTTCACATAAAAAAAACTCTTATCATCATTCAAGGTCTCACCTAACATTCATATATACAAGACTAAGACTCTTTAGATTCCTAAGTTAAGACATCACATATTCACATTCATACATGTATCAAGTAAGGGATACAAATCTACCTAAACAAGACACAACACACTTCACTTTATCACATATTACATGTTATTCAAGAAGAACATAAGTACAACCATTATCATCTTTAATTCATCCTATAAACTACTATATCATAATCAACATAAACATTATAGACTCATATAACCAAGTAGGAACAATGATGCATCAACTCTAAGACTACACACAATACATAGTCATTAGTCTAATATGATCACCTAAATAACATCAATAGAAGAACACTTACTTTCACATTACTTCACATATAGGTAGATATGATCATACATCACATAATCAACAACACAAATAGTCATATTACTTCAAGTAGTGCCGACAAGGCCATGATAATCATAATACTTAAAATAACGCCAACAAGGCCACATCAATTCACATAACACCGCCACCATAAGTGCACCAAACCAATTAGGACATAATTGAAGTGTAATTAACATTAAATAAAGGAAAATAGGGAAGCGTACCACCACTTCATCCTCAACACTTCAATCCAATGCCAAATCATCCAATTCAATATCATAAGACCCTTACCGATGGCCATGAACATCAATTCAATACATAAACTAGAATACTCAATGATATCTAAGTCAATTCAATATATATTTATCAATATAATACCAATTAGATATCAATTGAATACAATTCTTACATCATTAGAAAGCCCATAAGAAAGTACACATTAATTCATAAGCATTAGACCAATATCAAGTAACCCATAAATTAGTCAAAAACTAGGGTTCATCAATTACATGGGTTCATAGGTTAATTAAGTTAAAATAATATTAATAACAACAATTCAATAACTAAACAATGATTTAAAACCATTAATACAAGAACCCATGGTAGATCATGAAATAGGTCAATTCATCTTTTGAAAACTTTAGAAAACATCTTTGAAAGTTGGGCTCCTTGATGAAACGAGTTTCAAGGATCAAAAACCATACCTCAATGATTATAATCCTCCAATTTCATAAAGAATCACCACTCAAATCTCCAATCCAAGCTCTTTCTTGAGTTTTGGATTCAATGGAGTCTTAGGGAATTTCTATGGGATTTTGGGGTTTTTGATTTTGAAGAATGAAATATTCTAAGTGTTAAAGACTTATAAACATATTTAAAATACCCAAAATACCCTTCGGTAATCGCCAATACTCTTATTTGGAAGTGTAGTGAATTTACAAGTTCACCCCCTCACTTGGCAGTGAACTGCACGCAGGAGAGAGCGCCATCGACGGACAGCCACCAACGGACCGTCCCTTGACAAACAGACCGTCCTATTGAATACTCAGTTTACTAAGGCCTATTTGTGGCGCACTGCAGGCGCGACATGCCTGGCTTTCCCAGGTGCACTCACGAATTTTTCAACTAGTTTTATAATCCTAAAATGCCTTAAACTCTTTAGTTTTATCCCCAAACTCATAGGATCATCAATACTATCAATACCAAACATATCTAACTCAAAAACAACATCAGAAACTACTAATCAACATCAATGGGTATTCAATCAACATACCAAAAGGGATTCAATAAGATTTATCAAGAACTCACTTCAAATCATGTAAACAACTCTAAAACTACATAACTGAAGAAAGATTGCTCTGCGGATATTTCATCAAACATGAAAGATCTCACATACCTTAATAGGGATCACTCCCGATGAATTCCAATAGAATCCCTTGGCATTTTTGGTGAAATCTTTATCGTTCTCCCTTCTTCTTCTTCTTGTTCTCTTCTCTTTTCTCCCAAGCCCTAAGCATGAATTGATTTTTCTAAAACTGGCTTATAGCTTATTTTCACCCTATTTATACCCTTAAAACAAATTAGGAAATAATTGGGTGAAATGACTAGTTTACCCTTACTTAAATAATGTTTGGAGTTTCCATAATTCAACAACCCAACTTCCGAAAGGTGTATATCCCTCATACGATATCAAAATTGTGCAAACTTATAGCCGTCGGAAAGATGTTTCCAAGGGCTTTCCATCTATAATAAGAACTACCTCTAAATCAACCTGAACTAGAAGTTATGGCTGTTAAAAATGACCAAAACTCACTTTTTAAATTTAGGAAATTTTCCAGATTTTCTCTTTCCTTTTCAAAAGTGATAAATATTATTTTCTTAGCTTATTCTTGGCTATTACGAGTTACGAGATATTACAATATATTCCACTTGAGAACATACGTCCAACAATAAGATTTCTTTCACTGAGTTAGGAATAGTAACCTCAAGTTCAACATTCACAATCAAAGGAAGTAACAACATGCTTACTCATAGTTTATAAAGTAATAAGAAGAGAATTTAGTACCTAGATCTGGATTCTCTCTTGATTCAAAGAGATGTGGGCATCTTGTAACATCTCTTATTCTTGATAAACTAAGGTTAAGCTAAGAAAAACAAGAACAATCAAATTTGGAATAAAGGAAATCAGGAAAATTTCCAGATTTCAAAAGTTAGTTTTTGGTCATTTTCAAACGGCCATAATTTCCGGCTTAGGGGTATTTTGGGTGAGTTCTTTATATGGATGGAAAGCTTGTAGTAAGAAATTTCAAAATACGCCAAGTTTGTGAATTTCCGAGGACGTATGAGGGAGATATGACTTTCGGATGTTGGGATGTTGAACAAGAAAGTTCCAAATTCGGGTTCATTAAGGGTGTTTTGGTCTTTTCCTAAGTCAATTACTAAATTCGTTTTTGGGGTAATATGTTGAGGTCTACACTGACCCTATTCAGTTTACGCACTCAGAAAATAAATTAGGGCTTTGAGAGAAAGGAGAAAAGAGGAGAAGGGAGAAGAAGACGCAATAACGCCAAGAATCCATTAGTGGATTTTGTTGGGGGTGATACCTACAAGGTATGTGAGATATTTTGTGTTGGGTTACTTCACGCACACACCAATTTGTTCAGTTCACCAAATTTATGGGTTATCTCATGCTAGAAGTAAAGATCTTGAAAGAAAGTTTTATTTTCTTATTGATCGGATTTTTGGTTACCATTGTTGTTGTGATTCTTGATTTCTTGAGTTATTTTAAGTGGAATTTAGTAGATTTTAATAGTACTAAAGGTTTCCAGTGTTTAGTGAAAGAACTAGGACGTTTTAGAGAGTTTGCAGATGAAACAATGAGTAGAAAAATTCGTCAAACACACTAGGATAAGGCAGGCACGACGCGCCTGCAGTACGCTAAAAATTGGCCTCAGTCGACCAAGGCATGGCGCGGTGCGCCAGCAGTGTGCCAGAACTAAGCCTCAGTCAACTGAGGTTGGTGTCCGGTGTTTATTGTCTAGTTTTCATGTATAGTCTTTTAAAGTCCTTCAAAGGTACATTAACACCTTCCAATGATTCTAGTCACTTAAAATGAGTTCTAAGAACCTAAAAATCATTCAACAACTCAAATCAGGATCCTTGAATCCATAATTCAAATTCAAGGGAAGTTCGGATCAAAGTCTAGCAACTAAGAAGTCAAGTCTATGAGTTAAGAGCAAGTCAATATAATGTTTATAAAGTCTCTATAGTCTTTCACAAAAAATTTTACTTTGTTTTAAATACTTAAAGTTCAAGTCAAGAAAGAGTGAAGAGTTGAGTTAAATTCTCAAAAGCTATAAGGGAATTAAGTATTTCCTAAGAGTCAAGTTTCAAGTTAAGTAAAGATCAAGAGTTGAGTTCATTTCTCAAAAGTGATAAGGGAAATAAGTATTCCCTAAGAGTTTATAAATGTTTTCACATTCAAGTATAAAGGGAACTAGAAGTTCCAAAAGAGTTCTAAACAAAAAAAAGGGAACATTGATTCCAAGAGGAGCTTCATAAAGCTAAAGGGTTCATGAAATTATCTCAACCCAAAGAAAAGAAAATTTCAATTAAAGAATGAGCTAAGGTATATTTTGGGAGTAGTATTGAGCACCGATGTGGGAATGAAAGCTCGTATTAACTCAAGTGTCCATGTAGCCTCCATGGGAACTGACGTGTCATACTTTTTAGATGATCACATAAGGAGAGCTAGTGTATCAACTAAGTTGAGTAAGGTCTTATGTCGATGGCAAGGTGTAGGATGGTCCTCTTTCAATGTGAGGTAAGACATTGTACAATAACTTAGGCTCATAGTGATGGTTATCGGTTACAGAAATTTTTACAGAAACTATATTTTATTCTTATATAAGTAAAGTTAAATTTTTATTGCCTTTTTCTTTAACGAACTTAGTTGTTTTGCTTTCTATTTTATAAGTTTATATATATCTTGCATATGATTTACACTACTTTATATGTATATCCTTTCAGTTAAGTATATTCTTGAGTTGAGTAGAGCCAAGGTAAGTTCATCGAATCCCCTAAATCTTAAGTCGTCGTTTATCTCTCCAACTTGCATACTCGTAAATTCAATGTACTGATTCAATTTGGCTTGCATCATTTTATGATGTAGACACATGTACACAAGATCAGCACGGAGTGCTTCGTTGATCTAGATCGAGTTCCAGAGTTAGTGGTGATCCTCCTTGCATTCCGGAGGACATATTTTTTCATTCATTTATTATTTTTGCTTTAAGGATGTTGTGGGGTCTGTCCTTTCAGTCAGTTTAGAGGTTTCGTAGACAATAGTATTTCAGTTTGGAGTTATTTCAGCTATCGAGACTTAAGTTCCATTTTGGCCAGACTTATTATATGAAGTGCTTTTCTTAAAAACATGTTTTATTCTTTCTTAAGTTTTGTATAGTCTTCCGCTGAGTTAAGTAAGCCATGTCAAGGGTACGCTTGAGGGCCAACATTGATCTTTGAGTGTCGGTTCCGTCCAGGGTTTAGGCTCGGGGCGAGACATATCTCTTCTTAATATCCTCTTTAGCTTCCCAAGTTGCGTCCTCAAAAAATTGTTTTCTCCAAAGGACCTTGACTGATGCAACTTCCTTTGTTCTCAACTTCCGAACTTGACGATCTAAAATTTGCACCGGAATATCTTTATAGGACAAGCTATCCTTAATTCCAAAATTTTCTGTTGGTACAATAAATGAAGGATCACCCATGCACTTTTTCAACATAGAAATGTGAAACATTAGATGACTACTGCTAACTCTTGGGGTATCTCCAACTCATAAGCTAAACTGCCAATTCTCTTGGAGATTCTATAAGGACCAATATATAGGGGACTAAGTTTCCCCTTGTTGTCAAACCTCATCACACCCTTCATGGGTAAAACTTTCAGATATACCGAATCATCTGTGTAGGATTTCTAGACTCTGTGTCATTTTCAATCTCTCTTAGATCTCCTTCACCTTTTCCATTGCTAGGTGAACTAGATCTGGTCCTATCAACCCTTCATCACCAACTTCAAACCACCCTATAGGAGATATCCAACTTCTCCCATAAAAATCTTCATATGGAGCCATTTGGATGCTCGAATGGTAGTTGTTGTTCAAAGCGAACTCAATGAAAGGTAGGTGATCATCCCAATTCCACTTGAAATCAATCACACAGGCCCTAAACATATATTATAAGGTCTTCATAGTATGATCTGCTTGTCCATCCATTTAAGGATGAAAAGCAGTGCTTAAGTTCACCTTTGAACCCAAACCTTTCTGGAAGGACTTCCAAAACTGAGCAGTAAATTGTGCACCTCTATCTAAAATAATGGAGACCTGAACTCCATGAAGTCTTACCACCTCTTGATGTACAAATTAGCATAATCCTCTGCCAAATGAGAGGTCTTTACCGGCAAAAAGTGGGCTGGTTTTCTCATTCTATTGACAATTACCCAAATAAAATCATTCTACCTGCACGACCTTGGTAACCCTATGATGAAGTCCATATTAATCATATCCTACTTCCATTACAGAAGTTCTATATTCTAAGTCAACCCTCCAGGACTTTGGTGTTCTACTTTCACTTGCTTGCAATTTGGGCACTTGACAACAAACTCAGCAATGTCCTTCTTCATGCCTTCCCACCAATATATATTTCTCAAATCATGGTACATTTTTGTGGAACTCGGATGAATGGAATATCTGTAGCTATGAGATTCCTCCATGATACTCTCTTGGAGTTCATCCACCCTAGGTATACACAACCTACCTTGATACTTCAGCACACAAACTTCCCCTTGTTCAAAAGCCAAAATTCTTTGCTTATGAACATTTGTCTTCAAGTCAGGCAAAATGGGATCTTGGTCTTGCTTCTCTTTAACTTCTAACACTAGTGATGACTCAACCCCATTGGTCACCACTATTCCTTCTTCTGTGGAATCCATAAGTCTACCTCCCAGGCGTGAGTCTTTGCACATATTAGGAAAACTCCAGTTTTTCTTCCTTAACATGGGCAGTACTCCCCATGGATAACCTGCTTAATGATCATCAACCACATTAGCCTTACCTTGGTGGTAAAGAATACTCAGGTCATAATCCTTGAGTACTTCTAACCACCTCCTCTGTCTGAGATTGAGCTCTTTCTGGGTGAACACATTTTGTAAGCTCTTGTGATCAGTGAATATGTCAACATGAACACCATACAAGTAGTGACGCCATATCTTCAAGGCGAAATCTACCACTGCCAACTCTAAGTTATGGGTTGAATAATCCTTCTCATGAACTTTCTACTTTTTGGAGGCATAACCTATAACCTTGTCATTCTGCATTAACACCCATCCCAAACCAACTCTTAATGCATGGGAGTACTCCAAAAAACCTTGAGTACCCTCTAGTAAGGTCAAAACCGGAGCAGTAGTCAACCTCTTTTTCAACTCCTGAAGGCTTTTCTCACAAGCTTCAGACCATTAAAACTTAACTATTTTCTGAGTCATCTTTATCAAAGGAGACAGGAGAGATGAAAACCCCAAAAAAATCTTTTATAGCAGCCAGCCAAACCCAAGAAACTTCTTATATCTGTTGGAGATGTGGGTCTAGGACAACTCTGAACTGCTTCAATCTTTTGGGTATCAACTCTAATCCCATCACCACAATTAATATGGCCCAAGAATGCCGCAGACTTAAGCCAAAACTCACACTTGGAGAACTTCACATATAACTCCTTATCTTTCAAAGTCTGAAGAACTATCTTGAGGTGAATAGCATGATATTTTTCATTCCTTGAATAGATTAGTATGTCATCAATGAAGGCGATAACAAATAGATCTACATGAGTTTTGAACACTTTGTACATAATATCCATGAATGTTGCATGCGCATTGGTCAAACCAAATGACATGACCGAAAACTCATAATGGCTATATCTGGTTCTAAAAGGTGTCTTTGGAATATCACATTCCCTAACTTTCAACTAATGGTAGCCTGATCTGAGATCAATTTTCGAGAAGCAGGAAGCAACCTGAAGTTGATCTAAAAGATAATTTATCCTTGGAAGAGGATACTTATTCTTGATGGTAACCTTATTCAATTGGTGGTAGTCTATACATATCCTAAGGAAACCATTCTTCTTTCTCACAATCAAGACAGGAGCGCCCAAAGGTGAGACACTTGGTCAAATAAAGTCTTTATCTAACAGATCTTTCAGTTGTTCTTTCAACTCTGTTGGTGGCATTCTATATGGAGTAATAGACATAGGACGAGTATCTAGAAGAAGATCCATGCCAAAGTCTATCTCTCTCTCAGGAGGGACTCTAAGAAGATCATCTGACAAGATTTATCAAGAACTCACTTCAAATCATGTAAACAACTTCATAACTTCAGAAGTGAAGCAAAATTGGTTTGCAGAGTAATTAATCCAACACTAAATATCTCACATACCTTAATAGGGATCACCCCCGACGAATTTCACTAGAATCCCTTGGCGTTCTTGGCAAAATCTTAATCTTTCTACCTTCTTCTTCTTCTCTTCTCTTTTCTCCCACGTCCTAAGTGTGAATTGATTTTACTAAAACTGACTAAAGGCTTAATTTGACCCCAATTAAACTCTTAATACGAATTAGGAAATAGTTTGGTGAAAAGACTAGCTTACCCTTACTTAAATCCGGATTGGACGTTCCTTAATTAAACATCCCAATTTCCAAAAGGCGTATCTCCCACATATGATATCACAATTTTTCAAACTCGACGTCGTGTAAATATCTTTCCAAGGTCTTTCCAACCATAATAAGAACTACTTCTAACTCATCATGAGCTAGAAGTTATGACTCTTTGAAAATGATCAAAAGTCACTTTTTAAACTTAGGAAATTTTCTAGATTTTCCGTTTCCTTTCCAAAAGTGATAAATCTTAGTTTCTTAGCTTATTCTTAGCTATTACGAGTCACGAGATGTTACATATTGTGGGGAAAAAATCACTAACATAAAATCGAAAATAAATATTATTTTTGGAAAAATGACAAATGTATAATATTATTTTTTCTTTTCCTTTTTGACTAAAATTAACTTTTGTTTTTTTTATTTTGTATAATATAATGAACATTTATAACAATATTTTAAGCTTGTATTGTTCAATTACATCATTTACGAATTATTGTTGCTTGCAATTTAATTGTAACCAATTTTAATTCTTGTCGCTTGCGATTTAATTGTAACCCGTTGAAATTATTCAGATTTCAATAAATTAATTTTAATATGTATATATATATATATAAAGGACTTGCATAGTTTGGTTAATTGAAAAGGAATTAGGTAAAACTAGCCATAGAAACGTCATGTTATTAGCAATTGTAATGTTTACGTTAAACAATTAAGTAGATGGGATAAATGTGGATGTTTCCCTTGATCCACATGTCTCTTATATTTGAATTAATTTGTGTGTTCGTTCATGCATGTGTGCATGTTGTTGTTTGTGCTCGTGCGTGTGTAGAGAAAGTTTCAAACTTTATGTGTGTGATTATATTGGATAAGTTGTTGATCATGTGTAAATTGAAAATTCTTTTACAACCTCTCTTTCTTAATCTTATAAAATTTGTATTTATTTGTTAATTTATATATTAAAAAATAAAAAAAATCATGTGTCTTACCACACATGCTAAAATTAGTCTAAAATCGAACTATTTTTCACTAGTTAAGAGTGTATCTATTTTCTTTTATATATTTTTGGCGCTTAAAATGATAAATATATTTTTAACATCACGATAGTTCTACCACTTACACATAATAAAAGTAATGTGATTTAATTTGGTGTAACTATTCTGTAGCTTTTTCTTACTTAGATTTTAATGCTTAAGCTCAAATTTAATTAATGGTTAAGCTAGAGTTTAATATCTATGAGTAATGTTGTCAAATTCATCTTTATTTAGTTGATTGTATTAGATAATACACATTTCGAACAAATAAATTAAACCTGTATTAGTCAGTTACATCACTTTTGAATTCTTGTCGGTTGCGAATGAATTATAACTCATTCTAATTTTTGTCACTTTTGATTTGATTGTAACCCATTTTAAATATTCAGATTTCAATAAATGAGTTTTAACATGTATCAATCTATATAAAGGATTTGCATATTGTGCTTAATTGAAAAGGAATGAGGCAAACTAGAAATAGAAACATCATATTTTTAGCAATTGTAATGTCTATGTCAAACAATCAAGTAAATGGGCTAATTGTAGTTGCTTCCCTTAATCTACATGTATCTTTTCTTTGAATTAATGTGTGTGTACCTGCGTGTGTGCATGTGGGCGTGGGTGTGCGTGATTGTATGTGTGTGCCTGCATGTGTGCGTAGAGATAGTTTCAAACTTTATGTGTGTGATTATATTAGGTAAATTGTTGATCATGTATTGATAATAAATTCTTTTACAACCATAGTTTTTTCATCTTATACAATTTGTATTTATTTGTATATTTTATACATTAAAAAAATAAAATCATGCGGCTTAGCACACATGCTAAAATTAATCTAAAATCGGATGATCTTTCACTTTTTAAGAGTGAATCTATTTTTTCTTATATTGTTTTGGAGCTTAAAATTATTAATAAATATGTAATATCACAATAGTTATATCACTTAAGCCCCATAAAACTAATGTGATTTGGTGTAACTATTGTGTAGCTTTTTCCAGTTAGATGTAAAACTTAAGCACAAAGTTAGTTTATGATTAAGCTAGAGTTATACATCTATGAATAGATGTTGTGGGGAAAACATTCACTAACTTGAAATTACAATTATATATTAATTTTGAAAAATGACAAATGTATAGTATTATTTTTCCTTTTTCTTTTTGACTAATATTCACTTTCGTTTACATTATTTTGTATAAGATAATGCACATTTATAACAATATATGAAGCTTGTGTTGGTCAATTACATAATTTATGAATTATTGTCCCTTGTGATTTAATTGTAACCCATTTTAATTCTTGTCGCTTGCGATTTAATTGTAACCCATTTTAATTATTCAGATTTCAATAAATGAATTTTAATGTGTATCTATCAATATAAAGGACTTGCATATTTTGGTTAATTGAAAATGAATTTGTCATGCCCCGAGCTTACACCCTGGGTGAACTTGCACTCGAAGACCATTGTTGGCCCTTAAGCGAACCCTTGACCTGACTTACTTAATTCAGCGGAAGACTAAACTCAACTTAAACAAGAAATAAGACATGTTTTAAGTAAATACTCCATATAATATCTGGTCATGATGGCACTCAAGTCTCAGCAAGCGACAATAAACTCTAAACTGAAATACTAGTGTCTACGAAGACTCTCAACTAACTGAAGAGGGATGTTGGGACTGACCCACAACATCCTAAAACTGAACTACTAAAAGCAAAATAAATGAATGCATGTCCTCCGGAATGCAAGGAGGCTCACCACTGACTCTGGAGCGCAATCAAGATCAACGAAACGTCGCATGATGATCTTGGCTACCTTTGTCAGTATCATAAAATGATGCAGGCTAACTGACATTAGTACATTGAATGTACGAGTATGCGAGTTGTAAAGCTACAAAAACTTAGGCTTGAAAGGCAGTAAGAATGAATACTTACCTTGCCTCTGCTCAATTCATGATGTACTAACTCTTATTCAATATATGCAGTTAAAATAAATGTAATATAAAGAAATGCTGACTGAAAACATGCTTAGACCTTTGAGTATATATATATACAAGTACAAAATAATGTTTGAGACGTATATAAAATACAATACTACTGTGTATAAGAATACAATGACTGATGTATATAAAAATACATTTATCCGTGGAGATTCCCTGACTGAAAATCATCACTTAAGAGCTACAATGATGATACAACGGTCTACCGCACGCTTCCAGTGCATCTTATACCCGGCCAAAGGTATAAGACTTGAACTTCCTAATGGATCCACTAGTAAACTATGAAAAGGAATCATCTAAAAAATATGACCATTTTCTACCCATCGTGGCTAACATGGTTTATGGGGCTGTGAGTTATCTGAACTCTCCCCCATATCAATGCTCAGTACTGCCCCAAAAATATACTGGCTTTTATGTTTTAAAAACTGTCACGACCCAAAATCTAGCCGCGAGTGGCACCCACACTTATCCTACTATGTGAGCGAACCAACCAATCTAAAACTCCAACATATTGAACAAAAATACAAAGCGGAAGACTTAAAACTCATTATCCCCAAATCTGGAAGTCATCATCACAAGAACATCTATCCTCAAGTTACAAATCTAGAAGTATCTAAGAAGCTAAAATAAATAAAAGGCTAGTCCATGCCGGAAGTTCAAGGCATCAAGACATTGAAGAGAAGATCCAGTCCAAGCTAGAAGCATTAGCTCACCCTGAAATCCGGTGTAGTGACGACTGGCTAGAAGTGCTGCTGAGTTGAAGACGACGGTACGTTTGCTGCATTCCCCAAATAACAAAGAAAGAAACAACAAGTAGGGGGTCAGTACAAACACAAGTACTGAGTAGGTATCATCGGCCAACTCAAAATAGAAAACAGTATATATCAGTTCATATCATAAATCAACTACAATACTCAACATGTAGTAACAAGTACTATAATCATCAATAAGTACTACCAAGTTCATCCATGAGGACTCAAGCCTCAATACCACACTCATTTGGGAATTAGGTTCATTACATTGAGTATATAAACATCTCTCAAGATTTATTATCTTTCTTCCTCTTGTGTCGGTACGTGACACTCCGATCCCCTACTACTATGTGTCGGAACGTGACACTCCGATCCCCTAATTCTACGTGTCGGTTCGTGACACCCGATCCCTTAATACTATGTGTCGGAACGTGACACTCCGATCCCCTACTTCTACGTGTCGGTTCGTGACACCCGATCCCCTAATACTATGTGTCGGAACGTGACACTCCGATCCCCTAATTCTACGTGTCGGTTCGTGACACCCGATCCCCTAATACTATGTGTCAGAACGTGACACTCCGATCCCCTAATTCTACTATGTGTCGGTACGTGACACTCCGATCCCCTAATTCTACGTGTCGGTTCGTGACACCCGATCCC